>LVTN01001218.1:19133-37034 GCA_001649415.1 Musa itinerans
AATTTTTTGCCGTTAACAAATTTCCCCCCCCCCCCCTAGTATCGCTCTTGATCCTAACAATGAAGACTACTTGAAGGGAAGTTCAAGTGATGAGGACTATGATGATGACTTGGCACTCTTGATAAGAAAGTTTAAAAAATTCATAAAAATAAATAAATCTAAAAATGACACCAAAAATAAAAGTGAACCCAAGAAAGAACAAGTTATATGCTATGAATGTAAGAAGCCGGGACATTTCAAAAGCGAATATCCCGAACTGAAGAAGAAATAACCAAAAAAAAAGAAGGCACTCAAAGCAATATAGGATGATTCGAGCGATTCCGAAGATGAAGAACAAAGCAACAAGGAAATCGCCAACTACGCGCTAATGGCTATCGGAGATGAGGTAAGTGGTCCATTAGATGCAAATTTATCTTTCAATGAGCTTTTAAGTGCTTTTCATGATTTGTTCGATGAATGTAGAATAACGAGCAAAAAGTTTAATTGTTTGAAAAAGGAGCATGCCCTTTTAAATAATATATTTAAAAAACTTAAGCATGATAATCCTTTGTTGCCTCCATGCACTATGTGTGAACACTTAGAGGCACTTAAGAAGGAAAATTTGCTACTCAAAGAAACTCTAGAAAAGTTTAAGGTTGGAAGCACATTCTGAAACATGATCCTTGTCAATAAGGGTCACGTTCATAGAATAGGCGGAATCGGATTTGTGAGTAGCTCTCACCAAAATCCAACCACCTTTGTTAAAGGTCCTACCTTGCATGTATCACCCTGCACCAAATGCAATTTTTGTTGCAAACTCGGACATATTACTTATAAATGTCTATTTAAGAGATATAGTCTACATAAATTAATTTAGGTTCCTAAAGGAACCGTAAAGAACTCCATGTGTTATTAGTTGATGGCTTAAAGTATAATCT
Source organism: Musa itinerans (assembly GCA_001649415.1). Classification (NCBI taxonomy): domain Eukaryota; kingdom Viridiplantae; phylum Streptophyta; class Magnoliopsida; order Zingiberales; family Musaceae; genus Musa; species Musa itinerans. The sequence continues at coordinate 20,051 of LVTN01001218.1, forward strand.
TTTGAGCATTAGTTAATTATGTGATAAAAGATATATCATTAGATTTGAATCCAATGCTTGTATTATTAAAAAACCACACAAAAACACATCTATGATTATCCTAAAATAAAATAATGTATACATTATTGACATTGATGATCTTTGTAATGAAATGTGTTTTTTGGTTTTGAATGACGATGCTTGGCATTGGCATAGGAGATTAGGTCAGGCTAGCATGAAACTAATCTCTCAAATCTCATCTAGAAAACTTGTAAGAGATATTCCAAATATTAAGTTTGTTAAAGATAATGTGTGTGATGCATGTCAATTAGGAAAATAAATAAAATGTAGTTTCAAATCAAAGAATCAAACAAACATCTCTAGACCATTGCAATTGATCCATATGGATTTGTTTGGACCAATTGATACAACAAGCCTAGGAGGTAGCAAATACGCCTTTATCATTGTAGATGATTATAGTAGATACACTTGAACATACTTATTGGCACACAAAAGTGATTGCTTTAAGTATTTTTCATTCATGTCTTTAATAAAAGAAATTTGGTTATAGAAGAGTTTATTCATGTTGTCTTTAATGAAGTTTTCGAATTTAAGAAAAATGATTTTGTTGATGATCTTAATTTTGATGCTTTGAATTTGAATGAAACCTCTCCTCCAACTAGCAACTTGGATATATCTTCTTCCGAAACATCCTTACCTAAGGAATGGAAGTATGTAAATACTCATCCTAAGGAGCTAATCATAGGAGACACATCAAAGGGTGTTCAAACTCGTTCTTCTCTTAAAACTTTTTGTGCCAATGCCAGTTTTCTTTCTTAAATTGAACCGAAATACATTGATGTAGCCTTGAAAGATGATTCATGGGTTATCGCAATGCAAGAAGAGTTGAACCAATTTAAGAGAAATAAGGTGTGAAAGCTTGTTCCAAGACCTAATAACCATTTAGTTATTAGTACTAAATGGGTCTTTAGAAACAAGCAAGATGAATTTGGTATCATGGTTAGAAACAAGGCTAGATTAGTGGCCAAGTGTTTCAACCAAGAAGAACGTATCAATTATGAAGAAATATTTGCTCTTGTGGCAAGATTAGAAGCCATAAGGATGCTCCTTACCTATGCTAGTAGTAATAATTATAAGTTATTTCAAATTGATGTCAAGAGTGCTTTCCTAAATGGCTTTATTTGTGAAAAAGTGTATGTTGAACAACCACTTGGATTTGAGAACTCTCTTTTCCCTAATTATGTGTTTAAGATAACTAAAGTTCTCTATGGATTAAAACAAGCCTCAAGGGCTTGGTGTGAGAGACTTAGCTCATTTCTTATCCAAAATAATTTCTCTAAAGGCAAAGTCGATACTACGTAGTTTATTAAAAATTTTAAAAATAACTTTTTTGTTATTCAAATTTATGTTGATGATATTATTTTTGGTTCTACAAATGAATCCTTATGCAAATCATTTGCCAAGTGTATGAGCCAAGAGTTTGAAATGAGTTTAATGGGTGAACTAACTTTCTTTTTAGGCTTACAAATCAAACAACTTAATAATGATATTTTTCTTAGTTAAATCAAATATGCATTAGAATTTCTAAAATGGTTTAATGTGGATAGTTCAAAAGCTATCAATACTCCTATGAGTAACTCTACTAAGTTAGACATGGACGAAAGTGGAGAAATCTTTGATAAAAAAACTTATAGGGATATGATAGGTAGTTTACTTTTCCTCACCGCAACTAGACCAGATATCAGGTTTAGCATAGGACTTTGTGCTACATTTGAATCTAATCCTAAGCTATCTCATCTTAAAGCCGTTAAAAGAATTTTTAGATATCTTAAAGGAACCCCAAATCTAGGATTATGGTATCCAAAATCTAAAAATTTTGAATTAATTACTTATATTGATATGGATTTTGTTGGATGTAGAGAATATAGAAAAAGCACATCTGAAACATGTCAATTCTTAGGTCACGCACTTGTCTCTTAATCTTCCAAGAAACAAAACTCGGTTGCATTATCTACAACTGAAGTTGAGTATATAGTCGTTGGTGCATGTTGTGCACAAGTTGTATGGATGAAAAATATATTAGAATATTATAGAATTCACCTTAAGAATATTCTCATAAAATGTGATACCACAAGTGCAATATGTTTAACAAAAAATCCTATTCAACACTCTAGAACTAAACATATTGACATTAGGTATCATTTTATAAGAGATCATGTTAATAACCATGATATGTCTTTAGATTTTATTGATATGAGACATTAATTAGTCGATATCTTTATAAAACTTTTAAATGAAGAATAATTTGATTTCATTAGAAGAAAGTTAGGGATGTTAAACTGTCTGAATGCATGAGTTTATTGTATATCTTTTCCGGACTTTCTCGATTTTTCCTAAATAAAGCTTTCATGAATTTATTTCATAAATAAATAAAGCTTTCATGAAATCTAAAATTTTAATTTACTTGGTATCAAATTTACTTTATACCCTTGCTCTATCATTTAATGATTTTTGATACACTTAGTCCCTTCACTCATGGATTTCATTGACAAATACATCTCTCACGGATTTCACTCTTGTAAATTTTTAATGAGAAACAGATTTTATTGATGGATATTCATGAACTTTCAATATTTTGATTCTTCTTGATAAATGCAATATTCATGAATATTTCCTTCTCTTTTCCTTTCAAGAAGAATCCTATCGCAATAAGTCAAATTTTGCTTGAGACGATTGCCCATTTCCATTTTGTTGATGACAAAGGGAGAGAAATGTGATAAATTGATGATAAATTGGCATTATGAATATTTAAAATAATGTGTAAAATGTATCATATCGTAAATGCTTGAATGTTTTGTGAATGCTTGAAATATGATTGGTATCGTCAAATACATCACAAATATTTGAGAAATATCAAAATGTATCACATATGCATCGTATGTAGATACTTGAAATGTATCATGAATGCTTGAAATGCATCATAATGTGGCATTGATACTTAAAAATGTTTCATTCTTAAAATCATGCTTGATTTTGTATCATTATGATGAGGTATCGAACTTATCATACTTAATTTCCTATTTACAATTGGTAACATGCCTCGGATTGATGAATTGTCATCTTTTATTAAAATTTAAATCTTGCTAAATTTCATATTTGAAATTGGTATCATACATAAAAATGTTGATTGTCTATCATCATTCGATATTGGACTTGAAAATGGATGTCATGCCTTGACATCATTTTTATTCTGATAAATACGTGGTATCGTATTTTGAAATGGTAAATCATGATTAGTATCATGATGTGCTTATCAATAAGTTTAAATGCATATAACTTATCGATTTGATGCTTGAATTCAAAATGCCTTGAATTCAAGAGTGTCTTTTCTCAAGTATGGCATATAGATGAGGGGAGTTAAGGTTAACTCCGTCATCAATTGATTATTATCATCAAAAAATGGGAGATTGTTGAATCTCATATTTTGATGATGAAATCAATTGATAAATTATTTGATCTAATTTATATGTTGAGAAAAGTGTGTAGGATTAACTACGATAGCGATCAAGGCATAAAGCAAAACGAAGTGCCGGAGTCAAGATCGAGAATTCGTTGGGAGTTTGAGAGTTCATCGGGAGTCCAGAGGTTCGTTGGAAGTGCTATTAGAATTGGTCAAAAAGCTCGTCGGAACTCGCCAAGAAGATCATTGTGAAGTCCAGGAGCTTGCCGGGAGTCCGTTGGAAGATTGCTGAGAGACCGTCGAAAGTCCGTCGGAAGCTCACCGGAAGAAACCTAGGCTTATTGGACTTGTTTTGTTTAGTGTATGCCTTAAAACTCGTAGTTAGCACACTAGGCTTAGGTTTGAGAGGTAATCTCATTAAAACTATTAAGGGCCAATTGGGCCCGTAATTGGACTAGTTTGGGCCAGATTCAAGGCCCAACCAGGTTGCTGAACCCTGTTTAGCGGTAGCATCACCAGACTAGGGTGGTGGAACTGCCTAGGGATCAGTCTCCAAGAAGCCTAGGTGGTGGTACCATCGATAGTTATTATTGTCAAGTAGTGGTACTGTCGGAAGTTATTACTGCCAGGTGGTGATATCGCCAGAGCCTAGTCTTCGAGGCTTTGTCAAGTAGTAGTATCGTTAGACTGGGCGGTGGTACCGCCAATACCCCAGAAACCCAATATGAGACACTATTTTGCTCCAATTTTAAAGCTATTGGAGCTTATAAATACCCCACCCTTTTCTGCATGAAAGGGCAATCAAAGTGTGAAAAAATATTTAAGTGTTGGGTTGTAAAGTGTTGTAAAAGTACAAAGAGTCGTCCCCCCCTCTCTCTTTAGTTTTGCAATCATCTAAGAAGAGGTGTGAGGCTTGTAAGGGTTGTCTCCTAAACCCCTAAAAAAGAGAAATCGTTGTAAAGAGGTGATTGATTTTTGCCTATTGAACGAAGATCATTAGTGGACGTTGGTAACCTCGACGGAGGAGTAATTGGGAGTGGACGTAGGTCGGATGACTGAACCACTATAAAATTGGCGTGTTCTTTTCTTGGTGCATACTTTACTTTTGCTGCATTTCACTTTACTTCATTGTAAACTATTCAATCCCCTATTCTCTACTCATTTACAAACTTATTCGAGTCCAACAACATTTCAATATAGTTTTCATCGAAGTAAGAGTTTCATCGTACAAAATTTTTCGAAATCGATTAAATTTATTGTTTTTATCCGCTGCACTAATTGACCCCCCCTCTTAGTACCGTTCTTGATCCTAACAAAATATAGTAAGCTACCTATCATACCATTATAAGTCTTTTGATCAAAATTTTCTCCATCATGATCCATATCTAACTTTGTGGAAGTGTTCATTGGTGTGTTAATAGCTCTAGCACTATCCATATCTAACTTTTGTTGTTCCACAATTCATAAGGAGTTTTGAAAAGTAATTATCTTACAAGAACCTTATTCATGACAAAGCATGTCATGTTAACGGCTTCGACCCAAAAATACTTGGGTAGGCTATGCTCATTAAGCATGGTTTTTTACCATTTCTTGTGAACTCCTATTTTTTCTCTAAATAATTTCATTTTGTTGAGGGTTTCTTGAAGTGGAAAAGTTGTGGTTATACCTATTTAAATCATAAAAGTTTTTAAAATCATGGTTTTAAAATTCACTACCATGATCACTTCGAATAGAGGCAATCATAAAACCATTTTCAGTTTAAACTAATTTATAAAATTTTAAAAAATATTTAAAGTAATCACTTTTATGTGCCAAGAAGTATGTCTAAGTGTATCTACTATAATCATCAACAATTACTACCTCCTAGGCTTGTATCAATTAGTCCACATAAATCCATATAGATCAATTGTAGTAGTCTAGAGGTGCTTATTTGATTCTTTGATTTGAAACTACTTTTTATTTGTTTTCCTAATTGACATGCATCACAAACTTTGTCTTTGACAAATTTGATGCTAGGCATTCCTCTTATAAGTTTTCTAGTTAAAATTTGATAGATTAATTTCATGTTAGCATGACCTAATCTCCTATACCAAAGTCATGCATCATTGTCTAAAGTCAAAAAACATGTTTCATCGTAAAAATCATCAATATCAATAGTATACACATTATTATTTTTTAAGGCAATCATAGATCTATTTTTCTATGGTATTTTAATTATACAAGCATTAGATTCAAATTTGATAATATATCCTTTATCACACAATTGACTAATGCTTAGTAGATTATGTTTTAAACCATCTTCAATTAAAATGTTTGATTTGTTACCCATATTTCCTTTGTCAATAATTTTTCCTTTATTATTGTCTCCGAATGTGATAAATCCTTTGTCTTAGCTAGTGAGTTTAGAGAAGTATGTTGGATCTCCAGTCATGTGTCTTGAGCATCCACTATCAATGTACCATCTCTTACTCCTAGCTTATGATTGTAGGCATATCTACAAAAAAGGTGATTTTTTTTAGGTACCCATTTAACCTTAGATTCCTTATAAATAGATCTACCTAGAGTGATTTATGGTTCATTTAGGAACCCAAACTAATCTGTGTGGACTATACCTTTTAAATGGAGATTTCTAAGCAAAATGACCATATTTTTCATAAAAATTATATTTTTCTCTAGGTGAGACATGTAATATAGGTCCTTTAACGAAGATAGTTAGATTTTGTTGAGTGTTACTCACAAAGCCAATTCCTTCCTTTCTATGAACATAACCCTTATTAATAAGGATCATGTTTAGAGATTTATTATCTATTTTAATTTTTTCTAATATTTCTTGTAGTAAAATATTTTCTTTCTTAAGTGAATATATCTCATCACATTTAGTGCAACAAGCTAGTATACTATCATTATACTCTTTTTTAAAATTTATCAAATTCACTAACAAGAGAAGCATGCTCTTTTTTTAATAACTTATATTTTTTATCAACTAGCTTACATTCATCATATAGATCATTGAAAGCAATAAGTAAATCATCATAAGCCAAATGAGATTTGATTGAGTTACTTACCTTATCATTGAGCATCATTAGAGTGTAGTTAGCAACTTCTTATTTGTTGGTTGGCTCCTCGTCTTCAAATGCACTCAAATCATCCCAAGTTACTTTGAGTGTCTTCTTTTTCTTTGGTAGCTTCTTCCTTACTTGAGGATATTTATTTTTGAAGTGCCCTAGCTTCTTACATTCATAGTAAATTACTTGATCTTTTTTTAGTTCACTTTTATTTTTAGTGTCCTGTTTTGTTTTGTTCCTTTTTAAGAATTTTTTAAACCTTCTTGTAAGAAGTGCCAAGTCATCATCATTATCATCGTCATCACTTGAGTTTTCACCCAAGTGTTGGTTCTAAGTTTCATGTCCTTCCTATTCTTTAGAAGGTTATTCTCAAGTTCATCATATGCTATACACGTCATTTCATAAGTCATCAAGAACTCGATAAGTTCTTCAAGTGGATAGTTATTAAGATCTTTTGCTTCTTGTATTATCGTTACTTTAGGATCCTAACTTTTTGGAATGAATCTTAATATCTTGTTAACAAGTTCAAAATTAGAAAAACTTTTATCAAGTACCTTTAGACCATTAATAACATCTGTAAAACAACTTTTTGGAAGACATGGTTTTATAAAAAAAAATGTCTCCAATAATCTCGCTTGGTTTTATACGAAACAACTCATAGCTATGAACCAAAATATTAATTTTTAACTCTTTAACCTTACTTGTGCCTTCATGTGTGACTTCAAGTGTGTGCCAAATCTCATATGCAATTTCGCATATAGAAACCCAATTAAATTCGTTCTTATCAAGACCACAAAATCTTGTTAACAAGTTCAAAATTAAGACTTGATGGTATCTTATCAGCAACTGATATAAGTAAGTAATAATATCACTATTCATACTCCGTGGGTAGGTCATAGTAAACAATGGTGAACGAAGGCATCATCGTGCAGCACCGTTAAGTGCACCTAAAACATTAAGATCATAAAGAGGAAACATGTTTATTTCTCAGCTGATTCTCGGTGGCACAAAGATCATCCAGAAAGAATCAAGAGAGCAGCTCTTCTTTTTCATGTCTATATTATCTTCCAACGGGAAATTTCTGCATCAATATGAGATCACATTTATTGATGCTTACATCCAAATAGGAGCAGTTGTACTTCACGTGTGATATTGTGCAGTAATGTCTTCAATTTATATTTACTAGACGTCTATATGTCAAGTTCCCGCAAGGAAACAACTAAAAGAAAATATTACTGAAATATTTTTGAAATCAAATTATATTCTATTATATGATTCTTTTCTTGTTAAAATAGTGGTTAAAAGAGAATGGCGATATCACGATACTAGTAAAAAATCAAGGATAATAACTTCAGCTCTCTCTTTTGCCACTAGCATAAATAATCACAGATTAGACGATAATAAGTTATTTTAATTCTCATTGTTGTTCAATTCTTAGAGCTTAAACAGAGAGTAAATCAACTGGTGTATTTACTCAATCGGTCAGAGCATTCAGGCTGGAGACAATTTTTATTGAGCAGTTTGGCACGGGTGCATAATTAACATCCTTGTGATCTTTGTTTGCTGGTTATTTTTATGTAACAGTCCAATTCTCTAATATTATTATGTGATATAGCTTGTTTCATTTGTAATTAAATAGACGCTTCGATGCATCTAAAAGGCACACTAGAGATATTAGTAGCAACTTCACGCCCAAGTTTTATGATTTATAGAAGAGATGAGTCTGCCTGCCTCGATCTGGATAATATAGATACCAAGTTAAGCTCCCTTGGAAACATTTCAGTTCTAATCTTTTAATTAGGCATCTCGGCTTGGTCGAAAATGACATGGGAGGCAGCATGAAGAAGGCGGCATCGTCTTCGGGCATCTTATTTGCGAAGTGGAACAATGTGGATGAGAAGCTTCGTGGTTGGTTGGTGTTAGTGTCAAATTTGATTTATCAATCTGCTATAGTAAAATTTGATCGTTAAGCCATTTCCGAGAGTACTTTAGAATCCCAAACTCCTAATGTTATTGTCTAATGTAGGAGTTTGTAAGTCATTATAAAGAATATTAATTGTAGATGTTGTTGACGTCTCAATCAGTCCGATTTGATTTTGAATTGTGTGCATAAGAAACCTAAAATGACTGAGAAAATGGTTTGGATGTCCGTCATCGAGAGACCAGTACAAAGATCGAAGTTGGGTGGAATATTCGATCAAATCTTTCATAAGCTCAAGTCAGAACTAAGATGAAAAGTAGGATCACGAGTGAATAATTAATAATTGGTGGACTTTATAATGGATTGGACGTAGAGAAGTATTCTATAGTATAAATAGAACATTCTCTCGTGGGTTCGACGCTTAGGTGGTTGCCATGCTAATTGGGCCTCGTCCCTTGAGTTAGTTGCCATGCTAATTGGGCCTCGTCCCTTGAGTTAATTGAGCAACCACATGATGAGTCACGATTTGGGGAAAACTTCTCTCCTATCAAATATGCTTCCAATCATATTTGATTCGAATGATATATTTCATTTGAATTTGATATTGACATGACAAACATCGACAAATTTTAATTATTAAGATACAAGAATCATGTTTCTGGGTAACACGAGTATTTTAGACCACCAGGTTACATTGTTCCCTTTTTTTTTTTTGGTCTTTTTGTCCACCAGGTTATTTTGTTCTCTTCTGCTATTTTGCTTCACCAACCTATTCAGAGCCACATAAGTGGGGCAATGTTAAGGTGAAGTCATGATGAGACACCGGAGGCCACCATTAACTGTATCCTTGTTGGAAAGTTTCACCGGTTTGATCATAAAAAATAACCCTGAGGTCACTGTTTCACCGCACCATCACCCAAATGCAAAATCCAAGTGCAACTGTGTGTGTCTCCAATAAACGAAGAGAGGAGGAAGACGATCAGAGAACAAAATGGAAGGACGGAAGACACACAGCATGCCACGTTTAACACTTGGAAGCAACTGTCTTCTGCCATCACTCCATTCCTCAGCCGACAAGGGCGTGTCGCCCACCATGTTGCCTTGCCGCAACCAGATTCCTCGGTCCATCAAAAAATTGTAATTAGATCAACGCCATGTTACACACACATGAAACAATAACATCTGGCCATTAAATACCACAACGAACCTCACACACGTTCTCACCTTCGTTTACAAACATTTTCGATATATTTGCCAGAATGACAGTCCTACACATACACATGGATGGTTTGGTCACGATCTCCATGGTAGCACTTGGAAAGCAAACCCACACCACACCATATCACATGCCCACATACTTCTCCACTCTGCAACCATCCTACAATCATCTTTTCTGGCTACTTTGCATAAACGCTACGTCTCCCCGCTTCCCCAATTCTTATATTGCATTTGCTCTTCTTTCTGCTCCAAAAAACACCCAAAAAGAGACGTAAAAGGATCTTTCTCTCTTCGTCGCTTTTGGAAATGTACACTCACTCACAGCCACATATTTACATTGGGTCCATCGCAAGCCTCGGAATCCCGCCACGTGTCCGTTAATAGTGTGACACGCCCGCCGTCCTCGGTTGCCGCAGTAGCTCAATCAACGCCTCCGCCTGTTTTGCTTTCAAGTTAAATTATTTATAATTTAAGGATATTAAAAAATATATAAATATAAGTAAAGTTGGTGCTGACGTGGGAGACAGAGGTGGGATCACCATAGCCGGTGAGATTACCTTCTCCATGGCTTTCTTGGTGCCGGACTGGGAGAGGGCGACGAGAGGAGGGATGGCGCCCTCGTGGGCGACCATCTTGCGGTAGATAGCGCTCTCCCGGCAGATCTCGAAGAGGGAGCGGACGGCGATCTCCTTCTGCCGTGGCGTGCCCGTCTCTACCATCTCCACCAGCACGGGAACACCGTACTCCTCCACCGCCGCCGCCCGGCCCTCCGCCACCTCCACCACCGCGTGCAGCACGTACGCCGCTTTATCGACCATCCCGGATTCCGGGTCGGCCATCAGGTCCAGCAGCGGCCGGACAATCCCAGCCTCAACGGCCCGGATTTTGTTCTCGCGGGAAGCAAGCAGGGTGAAGAGGGCGGTGGCGGCGTCCTTCTTCCCGCGGGGAGCGCTGGACTCGAGGAGGGCCACGAGGGGCGGGATGGCACCGTAGCGGCCGATGGCGGCGCGGAGGTCGTCGAGCTGGGCGAGGCGGAGGAGGGCGCAGGCGGCGTTCTCGCGGGCGGCGGGGTTGCCGGTGCGGAGTGCGCGAACGAGGGGTCGGACGGCGCCGGCGGCGGCGATCAGGGCCTTGTTCTCCTCGCAGAGGGAGAGGTTCAGAATGGCGGTGACGCCGTGCTCCTGCAGCAGGGGGTCAGGGTGGGAGAGCAGCGCGACGAGGGGGCCGACAGCGCCGGCGGCGACGATGCGCAGCCGGTTCTCGGGGTTGTGCTTCGCGAGGAGGCGGAGCTCCATGGCGGCGCGTCGCTGGGACTCGACGGTGGCGGCAGGGGACTCAAGGTCGGAGATGAGCCCGCGCACAACCTCGTCCGAGTAATCAGCGGCGCAGGCAACAAGGAGCCGCTGCAGGCCGCCTCCGCCAGAGGAGGACGAGGAGGAAGATGTGGGAGATCCGTAGGAGGGGAACTCGCCGGAACGATCGCTGTTGCAGTCGCTGAAAGCGCCGGAGGAGTCGCCGCCGTCGCTGTAGCTCCGCCCCATGTACCGGTAGCTCGAGGGGATGCCCATCTCCATCTCAATCCGATTCGATTCGGCCCACTCTCGTTCCAATTCAATCAAATAACCGCAGAAGAAAACCCGATAGTTTCTGTTGGGAGGGCCAGCGCTGGGAGCCGTCGCGTTGCGTCCGAGAGGAGCAAAACTTCAAGGGGGGAAGGAGGCAAATAAAAGGGCACCGCACGTGGGAAGCACATGAAAGCAGTGCAGGCTGAGCGGCGTGCGCACGTGGACTGGCCCGACGCGTGTGGCGTCGGTTTCCGGTCACCGATGGAGTGAGAAGAGAGCGACCGCACGACCACCTTCCTATCTCTCCGTCTATCTCACAGGTGAGAAAAGTTATCCACCCACTCTGGTACTTACTGCTCCACGCTTGGCATTGCTTCTGATTTCGATTCATATTACTTCATCTTTGCTAGAGTTGATCACCGAATGGTCCCCAAAAAACAAAGATTTAGTAGGTAAGGAGTATAGCTCGAGATTTAATGCACGTAAGGTGGTGTGTCTTTGTGCCCATCACTCTCTCAGTGGGTGCCTTGGTCAAAAGCATAGCACAAAAGCAACTCCATCCAAGTTCACTTAAATAATACTTTTTAATATCATCAAAATATTTGGTTATATATTGACGATCATAAAGCTCTTGCGAAGGTGGATATAGTTCCTTGAATCTCAAATAGGCCTGCCTCTTCACCAAAAGAATCTTACTAATATAGTAATATGTTCTCTTCATATAGCAATAAAGGAGATGGTTCTACCATTTAATAACTCATCAACATCGATGCAGCCTTTTTCCATTTATATTTGTCCCCTGTACTTGTACCTCCAGTAACATGGAAACACACGGACAGTTTTATACGTTTCTTGAAGTACAATTTTCCCTTGTCATCTGTTGACAATACAAGAATTAACACGCTGTCTGTGCCAAAGTTAACAGCGCAACAACATATGAGCTGCACATGGCACATCCAGTAAATTAACTCTTCGGTGAACTTCTGAGACACGTCCAGTTCTCTGTTTTCACTCTGTGGGAGGTGCCACATTGTTTTTCTAATTCCACAAGAGATCTGCATTGGTTTAGAGAGAATTGCCAATCACATTTTGTAACTTGTGCCCGGGAATATTGCTCTTCCGGCATTGTTGTTGTCAAGGAGTTGCACCACCTATGCGTTCAGGCTTCAAAGGTGGGTTTTGTCAGCTTCCTCACTGTGGCGTTCATGTTCTGTGGTAGACACTACAGGAGCAAAATATTGCTCAAAGCCATGGTCCTCGTACGCATGTTCAGAAGAGAAGCAAAAGCAGAGGGACAGAACGTGACACAGAGCAAATGGTTCACAGACAAACCCCTGGATGCGCGCTTCAAATGACATTTTTATGCAGAGTGTCTGCATGAAAAGCGTTTCTTATATTTGATTGCTTCTTCACAGAATGCTTTAAGTGAAGCTTATGTTATGAGCGATGAGTTTAGAAGGAGACTTGACCTCAGCTCTGGAGCTGAAAGCTAAACAATTCGTCCTTTCCATCTCTGATCACAAAAGATATGCATCGATTATGATCCATGCAGGTGACTGTTAAGTTCTGATGCAAGGATTAAGCTTCCATTTCTTTTTGGTTCTGTTGGGGACCATTTGTCTTTAATATGAATCTTTGAAGGTCAACGAATAATTTAACTGGATTCATTTCAATTTAACGGGGCAGGACATGTGCTTGCACCGCAGGTATCCCAAGCATTAGCAGTTCCAACTAAACTAGTTAAAAGGTTTGGTGATGTTGCTAAACATGTATGATTAGTTGTCTCCTATCTTAATCAAAGTGAGACCTAATTAATACCAGGAAAGGTACTGGGTTAATTTTTTGTGTATGGTCTCCATCTAATCTCTGGAGCTTATTGAGAGTGCTTTCCTGTTAATAGATCGACAATGGATTGTTCCCTGGAAACAGAATCTCAAAACTTCCAATCTTGTGGCCGTGGTGATTATTTGACTTGAATCTCTAAAAAAAAAAATTATTCTTTTCTTGAAGAAAGTTACTAGAAGCACAAATGATTATTCTTTTTATCTTATATACTTTGTTGACAAGGAATTGGCATATTGATTTGGATAACCACAAAACTTTTTTGCTTATTGGTGCATGCTCTGGAAGAGTCCCCACAAAAAGTTGATGGCTTGAGCATTGTTCAATCGAGAGATTTCTTTCAGTGTCAGTGTCGTGGGTCTGCGGTCCCAACTCTGACTTTAATGTGGTAAAAGGCCTGAATCAAAAAGAAGGTAAAGCTCAGTCACAACTCTTCTTAAATCTACTTCCCAACTTCCTTTTCTACTTTGTACTTGACAGGGTGCTCATTGGTCGCTACTTGTGCTAACCCGGAAATGCTATTTCATTTCAACTCTACAATCTAACTACAGACATGTATGAAGAGCTGCTCATCTATCATGCACTTACAAAGGCTTGCTCCTCTCATCAGATTCTTAGCATTACAGGTATGTTTTAATGACTATTTACCTGTTATATGATCGATCTTGAGGTTTATGTCATGAATTTAATCCATCATATGGTACACAACCAAGTTTTGATGATGGTTTTTGCATGGTCTTATGTTGCATAAAGATATGAATGTAGGGATGGGTTTAAGGTTAATTCTAATACTTACCATTAAATGTATTCCATTGAAGGACAGATTAAAGGCAAAATTGTGTTTGTCCTTTTCCTTTTTATATGGTTGTGTGACATGCCTACAGTAAGGTGACATGACTATCTTTAGACTTTTTGTCAAGTTGCCCTCCGACAAATCCAAATGACCAAGCTTTCAAGGCCAAACTCATGGGGTTTGCTTTACCCAGTGGTACCAAGGACACTCTCTTTCCTCACTTTAGGAACAAGGCAAAACTATGAAATGAAAGAGGGGATGAACTAAAGGAGTCCTTCTAGTCTGCTATACCCACAAAAAAAGCTCACTTTCCACATCCCTCTCCTGTCCTTAACCCCACGCCCAACCTGAACCATAATTATCCTCACTTCTCTTCATATATGGAAATCAGTCCTCAGGTGAAGCTGAGTGAGTAACCATCATGGAGATGGCCAAAGAGTTACTGTTTGCAGAAAACACTTGACATGTTCATTGGACAAATCCACCAAGTTGATGAGGTACCCCAAACATGTGTTCTCTTTCTCAGATTAAAAAAAAAAAAAAAAAAGATTGTTAGCTAGTCGTGGACCACCAATGCATTTTATTACTCTCATACTCTTTTTCTTTTTTTCCCCTCTTCGGTGTCATATACTGTAAGTTATTTCCCCTTTGGGTTGGGTTACATGCAACTCCTGTCACATCGTTTGAGACATAAATATTATATAAAAATTAATACTCAATTTCTAAAAGCTTAAGTTATTTATGTTACGAGTCAACTCCTATACACGAGACTGGTCTTCATCTATCCCCTCGCTAGCATCTCTGGTGATTTTCTTTTTCCCCAACAAGCTTAAATATCATTAAGTGATGATGCTGAGATTCCAGTTTGCTGGCTTGCTTATAAAAAGAATTAGGACTAAAATATGAAAGAAATCAGATGTTCAATGTGCCGCCAGCTTGGTGACTAGATTGTTTCTTTGATCTTTTATGAATTAAATATTCTTCGTACAGGAAACATTACAATGACATCATATTATATTATAAAGGTTTGTGATACCCAAAATTTACAAATGCGATGTTGTTGAGAACAAAGATATCCAAGGAATCATATAAGCTTTAGTCACATGAAATTTCCTAATACACTCCTCTGACAACCAGACAACCCATATTAGACAGCATAAATGAATAGATCACTAGTTTAGTATGGTCTCAGATCTAAAGATCCCAGTTACAATTAGAAAATGCTCACTAATCTAGCATAAGGGAAGAATCATACCACTAAGAGCTTGTTGGACTAAAAAATATATATTAGATCGCATATATTAAATGGAACACAAACTCATCCTGTGATTTTATTGCACTTACTACTGACTATCACTGCATGATTCAAGAGGGGACATTAATTGAGTATTCCTAGGTGCCCAGGATGATGATGGTAAAGGTCGGAAGACAGGAATATGATGTGAAATAAGTGACGTTGCTGCTACTCATATGTAATGTAAACGTAATGAGAAATGTACAAAGTGACCCAGGTCATGGGAATATGATCCATGAATTCTAAAGCGTCTGAGATCTGATTGTGATGTTTCTCATATACAAACAGGCAAAGCCACTTTGGTTGCTTGTTCTAGGGAGTAAGTTGGATATGAGATTCCTGGTTTTGTAGTTGCCATTCTCTGCTTGCCAATAAGATAAGACATATAGGTTGATTTGGAAGCGAAATGGATGGGCACTTTTGATTGCACATTTGTACATGTGATCTTAGGATGTTAAAACCTGAATTTGATTTAGTACTTTTGATAAAAGATTATGATAGAGATAAATATGAAATGATATTTATTTTTTAATTTTTAATTAATATATAATTTAGAATCAATCATATATTTGAATACATAATTTTTGAGTAATTTAAGCATATGATTTGATTGAGTAATTTTTTAGTAATGTGAGTGCTTGAGGAAAATCCCTCCCTCAACACTTATATAAATATACATTATCTCCCTCAACACTTATATAAATATATATTATCTAAATCTATATAAATATACAAAATGAATGAAATCACTCTTCTTCGTAACAAGTTCCTTAATTCATCATGATATTAGAGTTCCGAGTGTTTCGAGCAAGACATCACAATAATCTCTCTTCTCCATTGATATGTCATAGCGATTACTTCACTATCGGGTTTCTCTTCTAACCGGTGGTCCTTCTCATATGCTAGATCTCTCGTAATTGATAGCGCCAGAAAGAGTAATGCATTGCTATATATTATCGCAAACGTTAATTATAGTTATTTTATTTGTTTGTCATCTTCCTCATAAGTAGGTGATGAATGTTAGTCATTATCGTTGATTACTTTGCTCGATGGTCTTCAACTTAAATCGGTAATATTCAGCACAGATTTACAATATTCAGCATAGATCTACTCTTCTTGCCCTAGCAATAGTAATCTCTTTGCCATCTGCTACCACTGTTGTAACTATAATAGCAAATCCTTTCCTTGATGATCTAGCATTAGAGTTCCTTAAGTATGCTACTTCCTCATTTACCTTAACACTGACAAGTTCTTTGCCATCAACTTTGTTAGTGTCCTTGGATGCTCCTTTGACGTAGATCTCGGATCTATAGGTTTGAGATCTCCAGAGCAAGAGTCATACCAACCTTCTCTCAAGTTCTCTTATCAATCACAAACATCATCACCGATCGCTACTCCTTGAATGCCTCAATTGAAGTAAATCCTAAATCTACAGATCAAAGATTTCTCGAAGTTAGGGCAGGAGTTGGAGCCTTCTCCAAGAGCCTACACCAGGACCTTCTCCCAGACCTACACCCGGTGCAAAAGCAAGAGTCGAAGCCCTCCTTGATTGTACTCTTGGAGCCTTCCCATCTCACGCAATCGAGAAAAAGAATTGTTTTAAATTGAGAGCAAATAATGGTGGATCTCCCGATGTTTTAATATGAGAGAATATACATACATACATATATATGTATATTTATATATATGTATATAAATATATGTATATATATATATATGTATATATGTATATATGTATATATATATATGTATATATATATATATATGTATATACATATATATATATATGTATATATGTATATATGTATATACATATATATATATAT
>LVTN01001218.1:39565-52124 GCA_001649415.1 Musa itinerans
TATATATATATATATATACATATAAAAAAAGAGAAAGGTAGGTTTCATCGTATTCCTATTTAAAAGAAAATCATTGAATTTCACTAACACGTACTTCCCCACTTTACTCCTATACTAACTTAGCTTCGAACACTGGACCCCTTCCCTTGCTCTTGACTTGACACTGGCCTAAACTCCAATGCTGGAGCAATATGAAGTCAAGCTTTTTACTTTGATCGAGTCAGCAGTCAAGAGTTCAGAATCCGTGTTTTTCATCAATAATGGAGCCCTTCAAAGGAATTCCTTTTTACTTACTTTACTATCCATTCTTCCTTTTTTACTTGACTATCAATTCTATTCTATTATAAGACGACATTCTATTATAAGACGACTATTGTATGGCTTTTCTTAAAGTCAAATTAGAAGCTTGTTTACTTTTCTGAAAGCGGAAAGTCAGTAGAAAGAAATGGTTTGGTGAGCTCGGTGCCTTTCCTCGTGCCATTTCACATAGTACGCTCTCTCTTCGTAGGGCTTACTTATTCCCTATTTCTTTCTTTGTAAGGCTTACTTATTCCCTAATGTACCATATTAAAGGAGCTACTCCCTCCACTGGTAATACAACTGTAGATCACAAGTAAGTTTCGAGCTAGCCAGCAAAAAGTGTCACCTCTTCGCGATGTTGCATCCCAAACCGATAATAGAGGTGTCAAATGTGATGCTGTACCTACTCAGCAAAAGAAAGTAATCCCGCAATTCCTCATGGAAGAGAAAACACTTTATGCCTGTTATGCTTGTTAGAGAAACTGGTTAGAAATTGCTTGGTTAATAATGCTTTGAAAATACTCCCTTTCCCTTGAATGCTTTGAAAATACTCCCTTTCCCTTGAACGCTTTGAAAATACTCCCTTTCCCTTGGCCATTGCTTATTGGGTCTAATCCTCTACTCATTGCCTCAATCAGACCGCCTGTCTCCACTGTCAAGCTTCCGGCCACTGCTTCCACAGCTGGACAAGAAGTTATTGCTTCAGTACGTGGGGGCACTACTTTTGATCTTCGACGCTATGGAACGCGGGTTATGACTATGGCGGAGCGAGCGTTCTTTACAATCATAAGCTCTTACACGAGACGAGGGTCCACGGTCAGGTCTCGCCTTACCAACTATGTAGTCCAATTCCTTCTGGAGAGTCAAATAATCAGTGTTTTCTACTTTTTCCAGAATATGTGCATATATGATTTTCTGACTTCTATCTTCAAGAGTTCGGTTACTTTACTTTAATCAATTATTAGAATATGTCACTTATATTCTTTTCTGACTTTAGGAGTGAGTTCGGTTCATTAATTATAGAGTATGTCACTTATACGCAATTTCTTATGATTGACACCACATATAATAGAAATGAATAACATGACTCTTTCATATACTTGTAGTGCCTCTTTCTTATTGCTTGTTTGTTGCGCTTACGTTGCGCATTAGCTCTGGCTCTGGGAAGGTGCCCTCACTTCAATGCTAAGTTAGCACTACCGATTCAGGATAAGCGGATGAGCACATTTGGATCTCAATCTCATAGGAAGAAAGAAAGAATAAGGCAACTCGGTCTTAGCCAGCACTGTCTGCTTCCAATCCGACGCCATGGATGGGTTCTAAACCAAATAAGGGCATCCCATACCGATCAAGGGGAAAGTAGCTCAGATGGGTTCTAAACCAAATAAGGGCATCCCATACCGATCAAGGGGAAAGTAGCTCAGTCGACTTGTCTGCGGGCTTTCTCAAGGTATTACGGGCATGGAAAGATTTCTTAAGCAGCGAACTAACTCTCTAACTCTCTATAGACTCAAGCGAACTAACTCTCTATAGGTTCAAGCGAACTCATAGGAGACTGGTTTCTTTATAAGCCATGCACCGTTCTATACTGGTTTTAAGCCCTGCACCGTTCTGATTTATGGCCCCTTGAACCCGACGAAATGACATTAAACTCTATGGAATGATTCTATGGAAAAGGCCTCTATGGAATGATTTCAAAAGACTGGTTCATTCACCTTGGTGAGCGCCTTCCATCTTCTTTCTTATAGGAATCGTATAGTAGTGAGTGGGGATTCCATACCCTAGTTTATTTATAGGAAAAGCGCCTCCACCTAAGTGCTTTTACATACCCAGGCAAAGGGAGCCAGCCTCAAGAGTCGCACAGCTTTCAAGGCTTAAAAGGCTAAAATCTGAGTGAGCACATACAGAATAGAGAAGTCCGGCGATCTACGTTACTCTTCTTTCTTTTTCGCCTTTCTTTGACTTTATAGGAGTAGTAGTATACTTTTCTCCTCTAGCTGGATTCAAAATAAACCAACTAACTCGCTTTGCTGATGTTCTCAATTGAATCGGTTTGCTTTCAACACCTTTCTCTATTGTGTTTTCCTTATGACATGACTAAGCTAGTGGATCGCATACAGTTTCTAGGATTACTAAGCTAGTGGATCGCATACAGTTTCTAGGGCTTTCTCAAGCTTCTGGAAGGGAGTCGGATAAGCGCCTTTCTCTAATATTACATGCCTAGCAAACAAAGTCCGCTTTATATGAATGCCTCTGGGTTACGAGCTCTTGCCACTCTACTTAAATGAAACAAAAAAGCACTTCTGCAAGTGTTTTTGTGATAGCGATGGCGGAGAAAACGGATCTCACCCGTGGAATAGCCTTCTTTTCCTCTTAACAAAGGAAGTGGAGATTGTCTGGCCCCAATAGACTTATGCAAACCAGTCTAAGTTGGAGATGGGATTGCACGAGGAACTATAGAGTGCACAGCTCGCCAACAAATCTAGGTCTTCTTTTTGATCTGATCCTCTTTACTCCCTCCCTATCTATTCTTTCTCCTAGACTAATGAATCTCCCCTGTATTAACATTCTTTTCTTCAAAGTGACTGGAACGCAGGTCTATCATCGATTCTAGTTTCGCGCTCTGGTCGGATAAGACAGCGATTCTATTCTGATCTGAGTCTTTGAACTTGGGCTCTGGCATTGGACTTTTACATCAAGCAAGAGAAAGGAGGCTGGCTAACTGGGGCCAAGCTACTACTAATTCCAGTAACCAAGCTACTACTTTACTTACTCTAAACTTACTTCCCCTTCTTGAAAACGATATTCCACCCTATGGGGCTTTCTTTCCTTGCTTTTAAACTCAAACAACCGAAAAGGGTCCTTGCTCTACTTACAACTAGGCTTACTGCCTTTACTTTCATGCTTTAACTACTGCCTTGCTTCTCCGCTTCCAGGGCTTAACTACTCACTATCAGAATCCAATCAATAACAATAAGAAATGAGCAACTGGGCAAACAGAATGGAGCTACAGGCAAAGGGTCTTAACTACTATCAATAAGAAACGAGCCTCCTAGTAAACAGCCTTACTAACCTAACACCTAACCTAACGTTTAACACCCCGTACAAGAGATCAATCTTCAACAATCCAATCTGATCCTTCAACTCGTTACTTGTATTCTCTGTATCATGCGCCCTACATCCTGTATTCCCGGGGTACTTAACTATAACCACTGCGCTAACAAGGATTGAACTCATGCCTATGAGCTTGCCACTGCTTCCTAGCATTCCTGTTAGTCACTTTCCCCCGACACTCTCTCTCATCCTGTAGTTCCTTTCACTTAGTCCAACACAACTTTCTATAGTATGCATGGCTCCTCTCACTCTCAAGGAGGAAACAAAGGGTATAGAATTCACTACTACCTTGATAAGAATTGAACAAGCACCCGAAATTATAAGTACTGGGAAAACAGGACTTTCAGAATGAACATTGGTCATTAGTTGTAGCTTGTTGAATGGAACTGCTGACAACAAAGCTTTCTCCCCTTGACTTTGATTCTGCAAATGGTAGATCTCTTAGCCTATCTTTCATGTCTCTGATCCTTACTTGCCGGAGGCTCCCTCTTGCTACTAACTACTATAGACTTACCTTTGCTCTTCAACTCAATGCCTTAAGCCCGCCTGTAGTGCTAGCTATCCTGGTTTTCATTCTATGATTTCTCCTTGGATCTTTTGAGAATCAAGAAAGAAGCCGGTGCTTCTAAAACTTCACTGGTGCCCCCAGAGACCAGCAAGACTTTAACCAATATACCTCAAAAACCTATACTCGGAACTAAGCCTATATCCATTGAATCTAAGTCTCCCGATCCTGCCGCTTGCACTATGTTGTATTTTGCACCTTGGATTCTTCTACTGCTATCAATAAGAGTTGAACCGGTGCTTCTCGGACTTTGCCTAGTGCCTATACGCCTGTCCTTACTTTATTAAAGTAGTATTTCAACCCGGCCAAGAAACTACCTAAAGTCCAGAGTATCAAGAATGTTGGAATGTGAATCTATATTGCGTAAGCTAATGCAGTGTATGGTTTCAAGTTGTCAGTTCAACAAGTCGAGGCCCTTCTAGTAAGTTGCGCAGAGGCAGTTCCATTGTAAGATGTCTTTGCGCCCAGAGAAGCAGCTTTGTTCCATCTAGGAAAGCACTCTCCATCTAGTTCAGGTGTGTCAAGCCTAATACTCTCCATAAGGGTGTTTACCTGGATTGGATTTCCGTTTCAGATGCGATGGAAGCCAAGCCCATCTGACCTACTTTTGGAGAAAAAGAGACTTCCTGTTCATGCGGAATGAATCTCATAAGCCTACCCTCCCTCGGAATGAACAAGTAGACACTTTCTTTTTAGTAAGAATCCTATAATCCTCTAATAGTCGAAGGATAGCATAGTCCAAAAAGAATCCGATAGTCGACCTCGCTGCATCTTTCTAGTAGTCCCCGGCAAGCCAACTCACTTCTGACCGGCAAGCCAACTCACTTATTACGTCCACCAAAGGATAGATGTCCTTGTTACACCCCCCAAAAAAGCATTTCGAACTTATATTCTCTATTCTAAGGCATGCCAAAAACAAGCTCAAATGATCACCAACACACAAGAAAGACGATGTAGATGCTCAAAAGAAAGCAATGGATTCCTCCACTCCATAAAAATGAGTCACGTGTATATGCCGTGTATGCGTTACAAGGCTGCGCACCTATATGAATAGGCATTTTCCACTTACGATGCTTTCTCTTTAATTACATGAATTGTAAGCTTTGAAACAAAGGTAGGTTCCAATTTGGGGAGGACGCATCCTTACTATGATCCTAGCCTTTTGGCGATTGAGTGAAGTCTTTATGGGGTGGGTCTTTGCTCTATCTGCCTCTTTCTCTTGAAAAACAAGTAGTGGTTCGAGTCTCCCCGGGCTTATGGTCTACAAAATAGAGAGTGGTTAGAGAGTTGAGTCTCGGGTAGCCTCCCGCTTTCCTCTGATGTTATATTCTTTGTGATGCTGATGTAGCTCCACATATTCCTTGAAAGCTGTGCGCTGGCTGCGGAACTGCGAGGAATAAAGAAGCCGCCGTGCCTCATCATAACCTGTCTATGAGCCCAGTCCTCTGTAGGTCACTCAAAATGTAATAACTGGTAGTGGAATACGACGTGGCTGCAAAAACCTGCTATGCCTGACTGAGGCTAACGTGGATGCTGGGCTAGGGAAGTAAGTTCGTATACAGCAAAAGAGCATTACCCGGAGAAAGAGATAGAAGGGCCTTATCAAAGTAAGTGCTAGCGAACAGCAGTAAGGGAAAGATTGACTCGTGAGGGTCCTGCTCCTAGGTCGAATAACAAATCCAAAAGCACTACTAGGCACGTAGGCAAGGCAAAGGAGACGAAGGAGAGCAGTTGCCACCAAAGATTCGTTATTTTGGTAGGTAGGATAACTTCTTAGTAAGGTCAAAAGGGTAAGGCAAATAGGACGGACTTCTTTTATCACGGGAAAGAGGTTCGGGAAGCTCCTCAACTCGTGGCAACCC
This sequence comes from Musa itinerans, assembly GCA_001649415.1. Classification (NCBI taxonomy): domain Eukaryota; kingdom Viridiplantae; phylum Streptophyta; class Magnoliopsida; order Zingiberales; family Musaceae; genus Musa; species Musa itinerans. The sequence goes on from LVTN01001218.1 coordinate 45,407, forward strand.
TAAGTAAGTAAGTAGCGAACGGGACGGGAGTCAACAACATCTCCGGTACCAGAGTTAGGAATTCAGGTGTTAAATGAAATACAGGTACCTGAGTTTCCTGCCAGTACTGGATTATCTTCTTTCTTAACTTGCCCTTGCTTAAGGATAAGAGGTTGGCTTTGGGGAATCAGGAAGTCATTATTACCTTTAGTTCGGATCGGGGATTTGTCTACGTTGCTTGTCTCTTTCATTCCAGTTTCATTCTTTTACTTCTGGGTGGTGGTTTAATTCTATGTTCTAACTAATTATACACAAGTCCCTCCTTCCATCCTTCTTGAGCGCTAAGTAAATGAGTTTTCGTTTGAATAGCAGGATTCTAATAAATTGTCTAGCTTAGAACACCGACAGCAGTACAAGCAAGGGACGAAGACGCAAGGGAAGAAAGATAAGAACTTCCCATAAAGATGGAAAGTAGTTTCGTTAAAGTTATTGTTTGGTTTAGTTTGAAAGCCAGCTGTAGAATAGACTGTGAGAGTAGAATCCCAACAAGCAACCAGTACGAGTCATAAGCTAGTCCTTGAGCATTAGGGGAGCTCTTTCCACTCAAACGAAACTTGAAGATGACCCAATTGCTACTGAATATCCTGCGGTGATCTACCCATTGTTTCTTCGCTGACTGGTTGGACTTGCTCTTAACCTAGAAATCGATACTGGCTTGTTGGATTGATTGCTTGCTCCGTAACTAGTTGGACTTGCGAGTGCAGAAGCTCCCGAAACAGGACTTGAATCTATCTCGTCTTTCTAACCCGGTTATACAGAATACACCCTTCTTTCCTAAAACATAACTTTATGAATGATAACCTTGTTCTCCATCTTTTATTGAAGTTGAATATCTCTTTTATTAGGATAATACGTAGAAAATGGTTATTAAAGAGCCAGAGGTAAAGTACATCTGTTAGTGCTTCAGAAGCCAGTTAGTAGTAGCTTGGCACTGTCTTTGCCTTTGTATACTAATAACTACGTTGCTTGTAGACTTGCCCGTCTTACTTAGCTTACTTGTCCCGTTGCTTGGCCTATCCGTTCCTTGGTGGCTCTCGTGTGCTTTACTTGATTTGCTTGTTTGTTAATTAGAATATGTTATCTAAATGGTATTTCCAGTTATGTTATGTTATATGAAGTTATGTTATGTTATATGAGATTCTCTAGTCGTTTGCTTAGCGTAATTGGGTTCAAAAGCGTCTATTGCTTTTATGTTTTCTAGTGGTTTTTCTCTTTTCTATATGTTGTGTTGCGATGCACCATACTATGGTTTCAATCAATAGGGGTGGGTCTATGGTCCCTCGAGGAATTAGGGGCACGACTGACAGAATTAGTAGTGCAGCTCGACAGACCAATAGATGCTACTCAAGGACTTGGCGTTGTTATCTTCAGAATCAATGGTGCTACTCAAAGGCTTAGTTTAGTGGAATGATCCCGCTCCAAGAAGGGAATGAGGTCGTTGCTCGACAGACTTGTTGATGTGAAATTTCGGCTTCCTTTCCTTACATTGAAATCTCATTCTGTGCTAACGGAGTCTTAATTATCCGGCTCTAATTCTGTGCTAACGGAGTCTTAATCATCCGGCTCGACAGACTTGTTGATGTGACTTTTCGGCTCGACAGACTTGTTGATGTGACTTTTCGGCTCGACAGACTTGTTGATGTGACTTTCGGACTGAATGCTGTTACGACAGGAATGAGTCCTTGGTCGATGCCCGATAACCGCCGACGCATGAACGATGTTGTCCGAGGAATGATTTATGCTACTTTGAGGCTGAGCCATGGTACTTTGAAGCTAAGTTCTCGCTCTAAGGATTATTTATGTTACTAAAAGAATGAGCGTAGTTACTTTGAGGCGGAGTGAACTACCTTCTTGCCCGACCCCTTTGATGCATGTCCGAGGTTGGTGCGTGACCGCTCATAGCCTTATGCTGTAATTTGAAGAATGCGCTTAACCACCTTAAGAATGAGTTAGCCTGCCCGCCTTTATGGTTGCCGAGGAGCAATCAATGAATGAGTTATGTTACGTAAAGAATGCGCTTAACCACCTTAAGAGTCAGTTCGCTGACACACTTTTATTGGGGAACGAACCCGAACCATGCACATACACGATGATGGATGATCGCTCGCTTACAGAACGAGTAGGTGCACCACCGACCTATGAATTAATTACCGAGGTACTACCTTCTATGCCTCGGGACCATCGATGCACGACCGACCGAACAATGAACGAGTGAATGGGATAGCACATAGACTAATGGATGCTACCAAAAGAATGAACGGTCACCGTACATGAAATAAAGAGCTATGTCACTTAAGGAATGAGTTCACCACCCTTGCTTTATTGTTGCTGCTCGCATACCCGATGACAGAGTTAATGGTGGTTAATAGAATGAGTGATTTGCACTTCCATTAAAGAATTATATGTGTCACTTTAAGAAAGAGTAGTGTACACTACTTTAAGAAAAGAATATTTGGTTTCATGATAGCTCTTGGGTAGATGTGTTTGTTTCTCCCTTTGGCATGTATAGGTTATTATTAGCCTTATTTGCTTGTTCAAACATTCTCTTATAATCCCCAAATAATCAAATAATGAATTAACTGACATTAGAATTGGTTTACTTATAGAATTCTCAATTAGTGAGGTTATCCGCAAAACCAGGTGGACTTGGTCATAACCTTACTTTAGAACTTGATAAAGATACTTCGGGGAATTTGGTAATATGAGTTCAATTCTTACTTGCTTCATTGGATCCTATCTCTTTGTTAAGTTAAGTGTTATCGAGTTGAGAGTGAGGAGTGTTATTCAATACCGGCACCTGAGTGAAGTCTTATACTTACACTTATTATTCTAGTATATGTTATTTTGAGTACCCATTCCTTTGCCAACAACAAGAGCCAACTTGTATAGTATACGCTTGGCGAGTGGAATCTGTCTTTGTAGTCGACTCGATAGTTTCAGGTGCTTGTGTCGGTTAGTAATTCAGTGCCAAAGGAATCAGTTAGAGCAGAGCCAGTAATAGTAGATGATGCTAAGGAAAGTATGCTGTTCGCCCGATAGTAAGTAGTGAAGCCGAATCTCATGCCTCTGGAGCGATGTTGTCTCCCCGAAAGTAGGACGGACTCCACAAAATGCAGGTGTTCAAGCCTCCACTACAAGATCCTAGTTTCCAGCCCCAAGTAGTGGTGAAGGAATGGGGCATCATCTAGTACTTATGATGAAGCTGATACTTTGTGGAATCCGTATAGGCAACGAGCGGTTCATCAAGTTTTGTTTAGATAGGGTCGGGAATATAAGTTCGATCGGGATCTTAGGAAGCAGTATTAGCTCCCAACGAAGAAAGGACTTATTTTAGGTCGGAAAGGGGCCAAAAGCCAGAAGATGTGGATTTGATTCGACCCCCACATTTTCCATCACGTGATAAGGGAATACCAAACTTACTTCTTTCTTTTAGTTCATAGGTTCCACTTCTTTCTTTTAGTTCAAAGGTTCCATCCAAGCAAGCCATAGTTACCTTGATTGAATAAGACCAAATGCTCTTTTCATCACACAAGCTTTATTCCAATCCTTTATGCCTAAAACGCCCTTGATTCTTTGGATGGCAAATGGAGTCCACAGTTTACTTTAGCTCCTCTATCTTCTCTTTACTAGCTGACTTTAGCTCCTCTATCTTCTCTTTACCAGCTTAGCTCCTCTATCTTCTCTTTCTCTTAAGCATGAATTTCTTCTAAATATCCTTCTAGTGCCCTTTAGTTTGGGAAGGATAACAACATTATACACCATTATAGGTTTTTTATCCTAAAGAGGAATTCATTGAAAAGCTGTAAACCTTAAGCAATCAATATCTGCTTCACTGTCCTTCTCTCTATTGTTTTTAGATAGAATATACGGAAAATCAATGTCAATATCTTTTTCTATTTCTTATTATAGTCTTTTAACTCACTGAGTCTTCTAGCTCTATTTCTGATCCTCTCACTGAGTCTTCCAGAAAGAAGGGGCACGAACATATATATGGATTATTGGCAAGGAACTGAACTAAGACTAATTCATATAACAAATAGGAATGGAAAGTGTCTTGTCTTGTCTTCCCCTTCTCCGCCTGCCCCAAGATCAAACTTTCGGCATGTCTTCGATCTAGTGAAAGCTAGGGCAAAAGAGGAATATCATCAATTTCGTATTTCACCCCCAATACCTTATTCTTATTAGATTAATGAGATTATTATATTCTATTCTATCTTATTAGGATTCATGAGATTATTATATTATCTATTTAAGTAAGCGTAAGTCAAGGTAAATACTCAGAGGATAACCTAAAGAAAAGGCAATTGATTTGATAGCAGATTAGATAAGGTATTTGACTGTATACTAGATTCTATGCTATGTCTTCTAGAGAATGCCGAGCTACCAAACAAGCCGCATTAGTGAGTTCTGAGTTTGCCCTGCCAATAGAAGAATAAGGGTAAGCCCACACACAAGCATATCTAGTTATCCTTACAGCCAGAGAATAGCCAGTTGGAAAGGAGGATTCAGCTATCTACAAGTTAACGAAAGTCATAGCGCTACTAGCTACTGCCATCTTTCCAGTTCCGGCTTCTTTTACACATGAGTCAAGGGAGTTTTGGGGGGCTAAGGGTATATACTCCAAATTCCATCTTTGGGCCATAAGGTGAAATCTTGTATTTCTATATGGAAGGTTCCATCTTTTCCCCTTCCCTTTGGAGTAGCTAACCATTCTGAGGAACTCTTATGCCTAAGAATCCCATTAGCTAAAGCAGAGATTTCGATTGAATACAAAGAATCATCCTATTTCATCTAGCAGGTAAATTACCATCTCTTCCGAGCCATTGTCCTCTTACATTGCATATATTCTTTCTTATCTAAGTCAGTAGCATATTTCGTCCTGGACAAGGATCCTTACTATATTACAACTATATTACTTACCATTCTTTCCTAACTCACTTGTGAGCCTACCTTGCTACTTAATTCCACTCCTGGCTTCACTTCACCAGCAATAAGTGATTCTCTGCTTATTCTAGAGCATTCTGTCCCGTGGGAGTTTGCTAACCCCTATATACTTCTATTCCATCCCTACCAATCCTTCTTTTTTCTTATAACTTCTATTCCATCCCTACCAATCCTTCCTTCTCATCCGTTTGATTGAAAGTCTCTGTTTCTTTCTTACACTAAGGGTTGAGTCTTTGCTTAATCAGTAAACAGTATAGGAAAGGGTAAGCGCGAAAGATGGAAAGAATAGGTTTAGTCAAAAGCCCGAAGCGAAGGTGTGTTAGCTACTTTACCACAATGAAAGGCTGCAGAAAAGTATGTTTTGTTACTCAATGACTTTCTTCTATCAGATGTGCGTGCACTTACAGTTATATTCCAGTTCTATTATCATTCTGCATCGCTCCCTACTGCTATAGTTCTAGTTTGGAACTCAAGTAAGCGTAAGCGCCCCGAAACTCTAAAGAAGCACCCCGCCTCGCTAACTAGCGCCCTAGCTTCTGCCCTAACTCTCAAGAATTTCTTCTCTCGAGCATATGATATACAAAAGTAACAACAAAACACTGGTGACTCTAAAGAATGGAATTGAGGCAAAGGGTCAACCGCTGAATAAGATCATTATTGCCTTGCTTATCGTTCGAAAGCTGTTGCTTCGCCCTTGTTTGTTCCATAGCTTATTCACTGACCTTACTTTAGACTTTCACTGACTATGAGCTACTATATACTTTCTATTAACCTATAGCCAATGAGAACAGTAGCTTGCGGACTTCTCTTGTGGACGTCTATTCTGGAACTCCACTTCAATGAAAGTGTACTGACCGCATAAATAGAGTTAGTTGGACTATAAAATGAGGGCCATAAAGCCATTCTCATCGTTTCACCCACGTGACGTTCCACTCTACCTTCAAAAGCTCAAGATCCGGCTTAGAACAAGGATTATAAGCTGTTCTGTTCGACCGATAGAATGAATCCCCTCTGTGAGTCAGCAGCCAGTTTTGAGTCTCCTTCATAAAGTAGTGGATTTGTGTTCTAGTTTCATCTTCTAAAGAAGCAGTTCCCATCCTACACAGAAGCCGAAGATCATCCTCAATGAATGCCGACCTATCGCTTCACTTTAGAAGTCCGGGTAAAAGGCTTGAACGCCAAGATTGAGAGTCGCACCACTTATTTGCAACTCATCATTGCCCACGTAACGGAGCTCATGTCTTAGAACCATGTCAGTGAAATGAAATAGAAATCAAGTCTAAGAAACATGCCCCAAGAGCAGATAGTTTAAGAGGGAATAAGTGCGTTAAGAAGAAGCTATGCTCTGAGGAAGCAGAAGATGCAAGTGAGGAAGCAGAAGATGCAAGTGAGCAAGCAGCAATAACAATAACGAGTTTAGTTCCTGGAGCTCACAGTCGTAGATAGAGGTGATTGGCTTTACCTTTGCATGATTGTCCCGCTGTATCCGAAAGTACTTAAGTCTAGTGATGTTCCTTCGAGTGTTGTCTACGAGGTTGGTTCTTTGCTTTCTCTTTGCGCCCTAGCTTTCATCATATTTATTCTTCTTATGTCCTCCACCCTTAACCAATTACACGTTAGCACTTAGGTGAACTCAATTCAACAAGCAAATCAACTTCATAAGGACAGAATCAAGCTTACTCTACAGGGTGGCGAGATATCCAAATTCTATCCACTATACTATCTACTCTTCCTT
>LVTN01001218.1:64055-89962 GCA_001649415.1 Musa itinerans
TTGCTATCTCCAAGTCTAACTTTCAACTTGTGAGTTTCATCAATATATCTAAATATTGATTTTATGCCTGACATATGATTAGAACATCCACTATCCAGAAACCAAATATCATTTGAGATATCATGAACTTGTGAATGAGTCATAAACAACTTACTATTTTCTTTATTTTCCTCCACATAGCTTGCTTGCTTTTCTCTTTTCCAGCAATCTGCCTTTATGTGACTAAACCTTTTACAATAGTGACATTGAATACCACTCTTGTAATTTTTTTGATCATAATTTGATTGCCTTTGTTTATCATGTCCGTTAAAGTGTCATCTGCCTCTTCCTTTTCCATTTCCTCTACCACGAAATCCTCCTTTGCCACGTCCTCTTCCTGTTGATTTTTTATCTTCTTTTATAGTAAAAGACTCCTCCTTAATCTGAAATGCTTTTTCTTCACCTTTTTCAAGTGACTTGTTCAATCTTGCTTCATGTGCTTATAAGGAACCCATTAGTTCATCAAATGAATATATAGATAAATCTTTTGACTCCTCAATTGCGGCAACAACATGATCAAATTTCAGAGTTAAACTTCTCAAAACTTTTGCAACAATTATTTGATCAGAAAGATGTTCACCATAAGATTTCATTTGACTAACAATTTCAGTCACTCGAGAAAGAAAATCTTGTACCGATTCATTGCTTTTCATAAACAAAATTTCAAACTCATGACGAAGGGTTTGAAGTTTTACCGTAATCACCCTTGAGGAGCCTTGAAATTCATTTTGAAATATCAACCAAGCTTGCTTTGAGGTTGTCGCTGCTGCAATTCTTGAGAAGATTGTCTCATGTACAGCTTGTTGAATGAAGAACAATGCCTTTTTGTCCTTCTTTCTATTCTCCCTCAGCCTGATTTCGTCATCTGGATCCGCATATCCATTCTCTATTAAGTCCCAAAGATCTTGAGATTTGAATAGAGTCTTCATCTTGATACTCCAAAATTCATAGCTTTTTTCCGAGAAGATGGGAATAAGGGGTTGAGACATGGAATTGCCATTGAAAGCCATAATGCCCAGTTCAGATTGAAACTAGGCTCTGATACCATAAATGTTGGGGATGGAGGAGCAAGGAAAAAATAGAATACTACGATACGAGTAAAAAGAATCCTTTCGATTCAAGAAAACTGATGTAGTATTTCTCTACATACCTTGGTCCTATTTATAGGGCCTAGAGGTAACTATCTCATAACTATAAGATCATGATGAGATGATCATCCTATAACTACTAGATCATGATGAGATGGTTATTGATATCATTATGTAACCATTAAATCATGATAACTATCTAGATAGATAACTATGCATCAAATCTCAACACAGCCATGTCTTACCTGAGGATTGGCATATCATATGGGGCATGTCTCTTACCTTAAGGTTGGCATATCATATGGGGTGGGGCAGTACTCCCTGTTTCCAACTCCGGCAACGTTCTTCTTTCTTGCTTTACTCGGTAGTCAACGTTCTTCTTTCTTGCTTTCTTGCTTTACTCGGTAGTCAACGTTCTTCTTTCTTGCTTGACTTTACTTCCCGTGCCTTTGTCCAGTCCTATATCATCCTATCAGTATAGAGCCGATTGGTAGATGACTTGATTCGGACCATTTGGGGAAGTCCAGAAGACTTACGCGCAACACGAACACCCCAATTAGGAATAGTAATAACTTGAACAGAGGAAGAGGAAAGCATAAAGTATTCTTTCAGGTAAAGGAAAGGGTTTCAAACTCTTGAGACTATAGAAAGGCATGCAAGCAGGATGCACCAATTCCTCTTATTAATATGCACCACTCAGTCTTTGCCCCGTCAGGAAATAAATAAGTACTCTGATAATGTTCCTTATTGCCCGGATCAGCCTTGGGTTCAGTGAAATAATGGATTGTATAACTGTATCTATAGCTATAGGGTTCAGTGAATTTAGTGGTGAGTGAAGATCATGCCCCCGTAGCGGTTCAGTCTACATTCGATCTACCACCTGGCCCAGTAAGAGCACCATTTAGTATCAGAAGCTAGCCCGAGTAGAGTGGAAAGATCCTGAATGGAGCTAGTGCTGTCCGTTCAGGTTCTCACTACAACTTCCTCTGTTGTCTTTACTGTCTTTAAGTAAATAATGGAATGTTATAGAAGAAGAGCGGGTCGCTTTGCAAAAAGAACAAGTATATCTCGTAACCGTAGCGCGAATCCAAGATAACTTTCCAGTATCGGTTTCAAACCAGAGAGCCTGTTTTCGTAAACAATAACATCTTTCGTAGCTGCACTTATAATAAATACTTCCTAAGCATTCTGATCCAGCTCTGGAAACTGCATCTGATCCTTATGCAGCTGATTATCTCGCCTACAATTACATAAGCATTCCCCTTTCTTTAGACACAAGCTACATTAACACTTAAGTCTGTCTTGCTTGGCGCCGAAAACAGAACAGTAAATGAAGCTCTCTCTTTTCCCATATCAAAAAGTGTGAATTGAGCAGTAAACAAATCATTCTTAAACGGAAACAGAATCCCCAGATTGATGATTTCCCGCTTGAGATCCCAATCCAGCTCTGCGATATCCTCTAGCTTCCTTATCCATCAGAAGCTTCTTCTACGTATCTTGCTTCGGCTGAGGTGCCCACGGAGTTGTGTTAAGGCTTACGGACCTACTGACTTAATGCGCAAAGCTGTGAGTCTAATCATATATAGAAGAGAATGCGAATGCCCGCTACGCTGTTAAGGCGAAAGTCAGGAGTGAGTAAGTTCACAGTCTAGGAAAGCCGATGCGCAAGAGATAGATTCAATTAGTTATTTGCGAGAATAGAGAAATGGATGTTAGTTTGCGAGAGGAGAGGAGCAGCTTGATAACATTCGAGAGGAGAGAAGCAGCTTGATGACATTCCTATATATTATATATATGTATTCCAAAAGATAGATATGAAATATAGGGTTTCGGCTAACGGGAAGGGAAGGTACAGTCAGCAAAGCAAAGTAAAGGTAAAGCCAAACACCACCCTGGAGGTAAAGCACGCACCCTTCACTAACGTTTTTCGCACTAAGGCCTTGCGGTGGAAAGGAAAAGTAGAAAGAAATGCTACTTACTCAGATAATAAGCTCACGCTGTTAGCATAAAATATAAAATCATGCTATTTATAATGCGAAAAAAAATTTTATGCCAAGATTGAAATCAAATATATTGGATCTAACAATATTACGATGCGTACCTTTCTCGCTGTTCAGAAGAATAAACCTTATCTGATCTACAAGCGCTCTATCTTCGGATCTGAAATATCAATCTGCTCGGATCTGAAATATCAATCTGCGAGGATCTACAAGGAGAACTAGATCCTTCTCCTCTCTTCCTATCTTTTCACAGGACCACATAGATTGATGGATTATGGGAGAAGAGGGAGATTGAGAGAAAAACCTTAATCTCTCAATTGCTCATACTCAGATGCACTAATGTACTACTCATAGCCCCTAGAGGTCCTGTCTATTTATAGGCGAGAGCAGAGGGTCTAGGATAAGTTATTAGGAGAGTTCCTCCAGCCATAAAGTAAAACTGTAGAATATTAAGGTACAAACCAATGGAAAAATACATGAGAACATCAAATATCAGATGAGAAAACAACAAGCCATAAAGTAAAACTGTAGAATATTAAGGTACAAACCAATGGAAAAATACATGAGAACATCAAATATCAGATGAGAAAACAACAAGCCATAAAGTAAAACTGTAGAATATTAAGGTACAAACCAATGGAAAAATACATGAGAACATCAAATATCAGATGAGAAAACAACAAGCCATAAAGTAAAACTGTAGAATATTAAGGTACAAACCAATGGAAAAATACATGAGAACATCAAATATCAGATGAGAAAACAACAAGCCATAAAGTAAAACTGTAGAATATTAAGGTACAAACCAATGGAAAAATACATGAGAACATCAAATATCAGATGAGAAAACAACAAGCCATAAAGTAAAACTGTAGAATATTAAGGTACAAACCAATGGAAAAATACATGAGAACATCAAATATCAGATGAGAAAACAACAAGCCATAAAGTAAAACTGTAGAATATTAAGGTACAAACCAATGGAAAAATACATGAGAACATCAAATATCAGATGAGAAAACAACAAGCCATAAAGTAAAACTGTAGAATATTAAGGTACAAACCAATGGAAAAATACATGAGAACATCAAATATCAGATGAGAAAACAACAAGCCATAAAGTAAAACTGTAGAATATTAAGGTACAAACCAATGGAAAAATACATGAGAACATCAAATATCAGATGAGAAAACAACAAGCCATAAAGTAAAACTGTAGAATATTAAGGTACAAACCAATGGAAAAATACATGAGAACATCAAATATCAGATGAGAAAACAACAAGCCATAAAGTAAAACTGTAGAATATTAAGGTACAAACCAATGGAAAAATACATGAGAACATCAAATATCAGATGAGAAAACAACAAGCCATAAAGTAAAACTGTAGAATATTAAGGTACAAACCAATGGAAAAATACATGAGAACATCAAATATCAGATGAGAAAACAACAAGCCATAAAGTAAAACTGTAGAATATTAAGGTACAAACCAATGGAAAAATACATGAGAACATCAAATATCAGATGAGAAAACAACAAGCCATAAAGTAAAACTGTAGAATATTAAGGTACAAACCAATGGAAAAATACATGAGAACATCAAATATCAGATGAGAAAACAACAAGCCATAAAGTAAAACTGTAGAATATTAAGGTACAAACCAATGGAAAAATACATGAGAACATCAAATATCAGATGAGAAAACAACAAGCCATAAAGTAAAACTGTAGAATATTAAGGTACAAACCAATGGAAAAATACATGAGAACATCAAATATCAGATGAGAAAACAACAAGCCATAAAGTAAAACTGTAGAATATTAAGGTACAAACCAATGGAAAAATACATGAGAACATCAAATATCAGATGAGAAAACAACAAGCCATAAAGTAAAACTGTAGAATATTAAGGTACAAACCAATGGAAAAATACATGAGAACATCAAATATCAGATGAGAAAACAACAAGCCATAAAGTAAAACTGTAGAATATTAAGGTACAAACCAATGGAAAAATACATGAGAACATCAAATATCAGATGAGAAAACAACAAGCCATAAAGTAAAACTGTAGAATATTAAGGTACAAACCAATGGAAAAATACATGAGAACATCAAATATCAGATGAGAAAACAACAAGCCATAAAGTAAAACTGTAGAATATTAAGGTACAAACCAATGGAAAAATACATGAGAACATCAAATATCAGATGAGAAAACAACAAGCCATAAAGTAAAACTGTAGAATATTAAGGTACAAACCAATGGAAAAATACATGAGAACATCAAATATCAGATGAGAAAACAACAAGCCATAAAGTAAAACTGTAGAATATTAAGGTACAAACCAATGGAAAAATACATGAGAACATCAAATATCAGATGAGAAAACAACAAGCCATAAAGTAAAACTGTAGAATATTAAGGTACAAACCAATGGAAAAATACATGAGAACATCAAATATCAGATGAGAAAACAACAAGCCATAAAGTAAAACTGTAGAATATTAAGGTACAAACCAATGGAAAAATACATGAGAACATCAAATATCAGATGAGAAAACAACAAGCCATAAAGTAAAACTGTAGAATATTAAGGTACAAACCAATGGAAAAATACATGAGAACATCAAATATCAGATGAGAAAACAACAAGCCATAAAGTAAAACTGTAGAATATTAAGGTACAAACCAATGGAAAAATACATGAGAACATCAAATATCAGATGAGAAAACAACAAGCCATAAAGTAAAACTGTAGAATATTAAGGTACAAACCAATGGAAAAATACATGAGAACATCAAATATCAGATGAGAAAACAACAAGCCATAAAGTAAAACTGTAGAATATTAAGGTACAAACCAATGGAAAAATACATGAGAACATCAAATATCAGATGAGAAAACAACAAGCCATAAAGTAAAACTGTAGAATATTAAGGTACAAACCAATGGAAAAATACATGAGAACATCAAATATCAGATGAGAAAACAACAAGCCATAAAGTAAAACTGTAGAATATTAAGGTACAAACCAATGGAAAAATACATGAGAACATCAAATATCAGATGAGAAAACAACAAGCCATAAAGTAAAACTGTAGAATATTAAGGTACAAACCAATGGAAAAATACATGAGAACATCAAATATCAGATGAGAAAACAACAAGCCATAAAGTAAAACTGTAGAATATTAAGGTACAAACCAATGGAAAAATACATGAGAACATCAAATATCAGATGAGAAAACAACAAGCCATAAAGTAAAACTGTAGAATATTAAGGTACAAACCAATGGAAAAATACATGAGAACATCAAATATCAGATGAGAAAACAACAAGCCATAAAGTAAAACTGTAGAATATTAAGGTACAAACCAATGGAAAAATACATGAGAACATCAAATATCAGATGAGAAAACAACAAGCCATAAAGTAAAACTGTAGAATATTAAGGTACAAACCAATGGAAAAATACATGAGAACATCAAATATCAGATGAGAAAACAACAAGCCATAAAGTAAAACTGTAGAATATTAAGGTACAAACCAATGGAAAAATACATGAGAACATCAAATATCAGATGAGAAAACAACAAGCCATAAAGTAAAACTGTAGAATATTAAGGTACAAACCAATGGAAAAATACATGAGAACATCAAATATCAGATGAGAAAACAACAAGCCATAAAGTAAAACTGTAGAATATTAAGGTACAAACCAATGGAAAAATACATGAGAACATCAAATATCAGATGAGAAAACAACAAGCCATAAAGTAAAACTGTAGAATATTAAGGTACAAACCAATGGAAAAATACATGAGAACATCAAATATCAGATGAGAAAACAACAAGCCATAAAGTAAAACTGTAGAATATTAAGGTACAAACCAATGGAAAAATACATGAGAACATCAAATATCAGATGAGAAAACAATAGAACGACAAGCCACATAATGAAAGATTACAGTGGTGAGCATGTACTGAACGTGTGACCTTCAGATCTTCAGTGTGACAATCTCCCAACCAAGGACATGTTTGATCCATCCTTCATCACCTGCTAGTGCTACAACAATATGATGCCATGCACTAGGACTTTGAGAAGATAACCCACAAACAATTACAGTGACTAAAGGAGTTATGTGTCTATCATGTTTTTTGGAGGGTGTCTGCAGATTCAATAGACGACATTTAACTTATTCAAATTGCCTCACCCCACATGTACTAAACCAAAATCCACCATATGGCACTTTGACCGAGTAGCTAGGGACACAACTTGTGCACCAGTGACAAAACCGATTGTTTCAACTTTCAACTATTCTAATAATTCTATTACTGTTACATAAGATACATGATAATATGCCTTTTCATACTTAAAACTTCAATATGCTTTTCATACCTAAATCTAAACATATTCCTTTATAACTTATCATTGTCAAAGTTCTTGAATGACCATAAATGACATCTTACAATTTTTTTTTTATTTAGTCATGCGATATATTTTCCTATTAATAATTCCAGCTTGATTGCATATTTATGTAATTACACTAAATCAAATATTATCTTGAACATTTTAGTCGAACTGAATATGTGAATGCATATGCTTCCCCATACAGTATATGCAGTATGCAAAACTTTGCCTAAAACTCCCAATTCAGATATATCAATTTTTGGGTTTCCTTGAGATCTTTCAAGTGTTTTCCAAGACCTTGAAGCCTATCCGTAATGTTGTCAAAGAATTATTTGTGCTTTGTCTTGATCAGAACTTTTAACATTTGTCTTGATGCATACTAATCTCCCCTGGAAATGACTTTTGGCAATTCTCACCCAAGAAGTATAAATTTTCTAATATACAAGCCTCAAGAAGATGAGATGGAGGGAAAATGACGGCAAGGGCTATCACCGAAAGAATAAGCATATGGCAGATAGATATCAGACAAAGAAGTAATAGGCTGATCGTGTTACAAGAATGGAAGTAAATCATTAACACGATAGTTCTCTTGTTGAACCATCATCAATCCACCAATTATTTCATGACTAGCAGGAATCCCTAGAATACCCAACAGTCATCCCCTGAACCCATGGTAGCAAGAATCACCAACCAGGATGCTGCTGCTCTGTCAACAACCTAGAAGAGTGAATTCCCTGCGCTGATGCTCTATAAAGCTGCAAGAATGTACACATCTCATCCTAAAACATCAAGTATCCAGGATGTCACATCTTTATTCCTTTTCTCGTCCAATTGAAACTGAGATAATCAGAAATCAACAACCCAAGAAGCCATATACATAATCCCCAATCAGAGACCACCAGAAAGTGGCAAGAATATATCAAATTAAGAATAAATTTGAAACAAAGAATCGAAATAGAGCAAAGAACCCAAATCTGCCGCACACAAGAGCCAGATTAGGTATTCAAGAAGCAGAACCGACAAAAGTAAAATCGATTTGAAGTTCTTGGACGTCCCAAGAAACAGAGAGAGATGGCAGAGAAGAGGCGCGGTAGGGTTACCGGCCAACGCAATCCCGTAGGGTTTGCTCGGTCTTCTCGCACTTGCGGACGAACCTGCCGGGCT
Source organism: Musa itinerans (assembly GCA_001649415.1). Lineage (NCBI taxonomy): Eukaryota > Viridiplantae > Streptophyta > Magnoliopsida > Zingiberales > Musaceae > Musa > Musa itinerans. The sequence continues at coordinate 72,769 of LVTN01001218.1, forward strand.
CCACCTCCTCCGTCCGGCAACTCGATCGCACCACCCTCCGCGTCGAGCACCGCTCCTTGCCCTCCACGGATCGAAGGAATTTAGGGTTAGGGTTCACGAGATCGCCGATGCCCCGCCCCGAGGTCTCGTCGTCCTCCCACTTCCACCCCATTTCTCTCCTTTTCTCTCTCTCTCTCTCTCTCTCTCTCTATATATATATATATATATATATCTATCTTGGGAAGCAATCCAATAGTTATCGGATATCAGCAAGGCCAACAGCCATGTCTGAAGGGACACGTGGCCTGTTATGTGTACTCGAAGGTTCTGGAATAATTGCGATCATAATTTTATATATAGATCTCAATTATCTCACATTATATCCATTTAATGTTTATATATTATCCTTCAGAAGGTGTATAATAGAATATAATATAAAAATGTCCCCTCAAATGTTAGGATTCTTCGCACATACCTATTGTTCTTTTTAATTTGCACTAAATACAGATGCAGAATATTTATATGTATTCATTTTTTATTTGAAATCAGCTTGTTTGGAGATTAGAAAATGATATAAAAAATATTGTTTAATTATCATATATATATATATATCAATATTTGTATATTTTAAGGTAATAGTGTCGAAGTTCGAGATTTGGCTAGACCAGAGGCTTAGATGGATCGGCCCGGCCCGGCCCGGCCCGGCCTGTCTTTCCATTTGCCACATGGATCGGAGTGGACCAGAAACCAATTCCTTTTGCTTGATCTACAGTGAACCACAGTTAAGTAGGAATAGCGTTATTCCTTTTTACTTGCCATCACAGGACACGAGAGAGAGAGAGAGAGAGTTTTGGCTTGGCATTGATGCGAGGGTGGATAATGAGATGAAGAGACGTCTCAGATGACTGCGTTGGCGACTGCAGAAAGATACGAGGCAGTGCAGTGTAATTTGCAAGGACATGAAGAGACGGCTCAGATTGCTGAATTGCTACTACTGACTTCGGAAAGATAGGAGAGGAGCGTTGAGGGGGTGGGAAGACACAGATACAGAAAAGAAATCATATGAAGAAGACTTTCTTTTCTCTGCCGGTGTTGGGTCTTTGGGGAGGTCTGCAGACAAACACATCAGTGCACAGGTAAAGCAACAAACAAAGGAACATGAAATGACTCTTCGGATGTCCGTCCACCCACTCCCACCCATGAAACGTCAACACGAAGATACAAGTAAAGCTACGCGAATCGAATCATATGAGAGAGAGAGAGAGAGAGAGAGAGAGAGAGGAGGTTTGCATGCATGCATTCAGGTCTAGCTGTGGAAAGAGGACCTGTGCTGCATGCATGGGAAAAGATGAGAGGGTTGTGATAATATCCCGCAGTGTGTTTATGTATCTGTATGGTTAAAGTTAATGCTCATACTACCAAAGTCATATACTCTCTCTTTACATTAACTATAATTGTTTGGTTTACTTTTGGTGTAAGATCAAAGAATTTGGGATTTATATAGGTCAAAAACCAAGTCCAAATATTGTTTATATACTCTTTCATGAATTTTGGACTGTTCATGCTTTTTTCTTAATTTGTACTGCATAGTTAATCTAGTTTTTGGGTAAATATTAAAATATTACATATATATATATATATGTTTGTATGTATGTATGTAAATAGTCATCTCAGTGTTATGACAAATGTTGTATTAAACGTCTGTAACCTAATAAATTGCTACCAACAATATGGCGTTCTGCAAAGAAATGCTCCTTGACTTGAACCCACCACTTTCCTACCTAAAAGATTGCTTTGTGAAGGGATTACAAGCATCACAGCATAATGTAGATAAATAGTCATCTCAGTGTTATGACAAATGTTGTATTAAACGTCTGTAACCTAATAAATTGCTACCAACAATATGGCGTTCTGCAAAGAAATGCTCCTTGACTTGAACCCACCACTTTCCTACCTAAAAGATTGCTTTGTGAAGGGATTACAAGCATCACAGCATAATGTAGATAAACCGACCCCTGCAACAATGTCCACTCTGCTAAGCAAATAGACCGCAGACAAACAACAAACCCTGACATAATTATGAAAACAACCCCAACGAAACAAGCAATCTTCCTTTGCGAACAAGTTTCAACCTACCAAGAAGCTGACAACCAGCCCTGAGCTAAAAGACGGATTGGTCTTACTTTTAGGATTCTAACCTTTTGCTTGCTGAAAGTACAAACTGTAATCAGCAGAATAATCGAAGCGTGGAGGATTCTTGCTTTCCCACCTGGTGATCAGAGTGGAAACATGTTAATTCCATATCAATTTCTATTTGTTAGTGTCAATTTTGGTAGTCAATCCTATATCATGAGATATATCCGATTTAGTTTAGATTTTTAAACTTATCATGCTTATGAACTGGATTTTTGAAATAAATTCTAAAATAGTTATTCATTCAAGTCGACTCATCGAGATGGATCCTCATGACTCAAAGCACCACTTATAGGACTAGTGGCAAGTCATGTCTGATGAGACCCAGATTTCGGATCTATTACTATAATTTCAAGATTCTTATTAATAGTGATTGGCCGGTGAAATATTACTAGATTAATAATTTTTGAAAGAATATTCTCTATTTTGATCCATGTTGTTGTGGTAGGTTTGAGGAACATGTTGTCACGTTTTGGTCGACTAGACTCCACTTGTTGAGTCCGAAATGATCGAAAATATTGACCACATTACCATCACAAAAATAAGACTTTCAAATAATTAGAATTATATTACTAGATTGCTGTTTTGTTGCCTGTGCGACTGGTGTTATATAACAAAAATAGTCTCTCACTAGAGATGATGGAGTCTGCATTTACCTTTCCTATATCTCATGTTATCTTAAGCTATGTGTTATTTTATACTTTTTATAATTTGCGCATTTTTATGTATTATGGTTCCTATTAGAAATGCAATCAAACGTATGATTTGTGATCCAGTAACTCAAGGTTTAATCAGATCAATGTCCGTAGAAAATATGGATAGATCATCTACATAGTCTTTAGGCGACCATCACACAAAAGATTATTCTACGATGGAGGATGGAAGAGTTCGGATGGAGTTCTATGCATCCATGCATGCTTGTAATTAAGCAGTGGCCGGTGGAACTGCCAGTTGATCCACCGTAGCAGCTGCCGCAGATGGTCTTGTCTCCCTAGCTTGGTGCGGCAAAAGGCTCGAGATGTAGTCACTGAAGCAGTCATCAAGTGTCCGGAATGCCATGTCCGGGTAGAGGCAGCTGACCTCCACATCCTTCACCCCGTCCACCGAATAATTGGATTGGCATCCAAGGATGAAGATGTCATGAGTCAAGGCAGCAACAACGCTGGCTGGAATCTCATTCTCTGCACCAACCCAACAGGAAAAATAAGAGCTTCCATCGTAAACGAACAATCATACAATTTATTGTATACATAGAAAGAGAGAGAGAGCGAGAGAGAGAGAGAGAGAGAGAGAGAAGAGTAGTACTTTTCTCAAAAAATTTCACTGATTTATTAGTGATGCAGCGTACGAAGTCACTACAATACTTTTAGGTGTAGATAACGGTTTACAACTGTAGTAATAATATCTATACCTGTGGTTAATAATTGTCGTGATAGGTGTCGTAGGATTTACTAATACTGTTCATTAACTATACTGGTAGATGAAATATTTCTTCCAAAAAAGTTATAACTACAGTTCCTTGTGTGCAGCGAAAGATCATTTTTATTTTAGGGAGTCTTGGTGTCAATAGATATTAATATCGTTGAGAATCTTATGCATTGGATTTCATTCTATTTTTGCTAGTGTTGGAAATTTCAGTATATATAAAGGAATGAAAAAAGCTGAGATCTACTATGAAGCTTTGGTCTATACAAATATTTTTGCCTATATAAAATGAACTTTTCATGGTCGGAATGCAGAGGGATGTTTATGGTGTCCGATGATCCAAGTAGCAACCATTGATACTTTCTTCATGTCGAATCATGTGCATGAATCTATTACCTGACCTGAAATACCATGTAAAAAATTTTATTTTGAGATCATTAGTGATTAAGAATTTTTCATTTAAAACTTAGTTATTATTTATCCAAAATGCTTAAACCTTTTTTATATATATATGATAGTGGTCATCTGATCAATTTATCATGGTATATAAATATTTGACCATTTATTTCAAAAAGCTTAAGCTATGCGAAAAGATCTCGGTCGCTTTATTCTAATCATTAACATTCTCCATCAAGTTAAAGTGGAAGTATGCTTAGCATAAGCCAACATGAGGAACAATAATAATAGTGTACCACCGGATCAGTCGAACATCGGATGAATTATAATGATTGTAATTGGGTGATATCTTATCCGGAAAGCTTCATTCTTTATCACGATACTTTCGAATCCCATATTTCTCCTCTCGTTTTTTTTTTTTTTTTGTCTCATTTGGACTTGTATCATACGCTTGGGTTCAAGTTTATATGTCAAACTTAATCCGACTTATTCAGAGAGTGATGCATGTGTTTAAGTGTAGCTCGAGTTCTTTTTTGTTAGCTTAAATATTTTAAGATTGGTGATGATCCAATTCAAAATCTTTATTCAGTTAGAAGGAACTCAAAAGCATGATCCAAGGTTCCAACCTTTAGCAATGGCGAGCAGGTCCTCCTCAGTGAATCTTGACTCTTGGCAGTGTCCTTCCAATCTTGCGCTCCCACAGGGAAGCCATCTCGTTCAAGCTAACAAAATTGCAACTCGGGCGGAAGTGAACAGCTCTATTCACGGTGCGATTGTCGAAGGCTGATCTCATCGTAAATTTCCCAATGTCACTTCCTGCAACAAAGAAGGCTACAACACAACCAACACGACATCAAGCATCCATCAACACCTTACACTTCAATGTAACAGTAACAATAGTTCATCAGGATTTTTTATTTGTTGGTCAATGCAATATTTGTCTTCTGCAACGTCATCAACATTAAATAATAATAATAATAATAATAATAATAATAAAAGAAACACACAAACGAGCTTCTAGACCTTGGGATTAAGACATAAATCTTAATATTTTAAATATATATATATATATTACATAATTAGTTTTTATTCTTTAAATAGTTTTGATTGATCCACTACTGAAAATTCAGTGATCCAAGGGTTGGTTATATAAATTATATATGTACGTTCCTTTATTTAGATTTAGAAGGACGTCATCTTATTATTAGTATGTTAATGTGGTACTTGAAATATCTTATTATTTATCGATCCTGAAGTCGCAGTTTGGTGTCCCCGCTGCCTAATTATTCATGCATGTCGGCGGTGAGATTTACCTCTGACGCTGCCGTCCCCATAGATGACGAAGCGGTCCAGCGGTGGCGCCGCCTTGGACGGGTGTTTGTTGTCGTGGTAGGGCCAGCTGGCGATGGAGTTGCAGCATATGTCGGTGTAGGGAACGCCGGCGGCCTCGACGGCTCGCCGAACCCTTCTCTTTCTGTTGTAGAGGCTCAGTGCCGGCTCCACCGGGTTCGCCTTGTCGATGTCGTGCCCGAACTCCGACGGCAGGAACCGCTGCCATGCCAGCGAAAGGCAAAGCTATCACCCATGCATGACGCCCTTGTCCATGCAAAACAATAGCAGCAGTACTCGTTGTGTAACACGTACCTTGACGGTGCCGGCAGCTTGGATGGCGTCGAGCAAGCAGAGCTGATCCAGAATGCTCTCGCCGCCAACCGCGGAGATAACTACATGGATGTTGTTCTCTCTCAGAGTCTTCTCCATGAAGTTTTTATCGTCCACGGAACCCTGAAACACATCGGAAGTCCTCCTCCTCCTCCTCCTCATCATCATTATTGAGTTTAATATACACGATAAACGAGATGAGAGCTCATGCAATATTACCTCCAAAATAATGGCTCCTTTCTCGCGGAGGGCTGCGGCGGTGGCAGCCCGGGAAGGGCAAACGAGGGGGCCAAAGGTGCGGACGAGGACGTAGAGGGCGTGGCCAAGGGCCAGGCCAGCCTCGGCGACGAAGCGGCCGATGTAGCCGGTGCCACCCACGACGAGAGTGGCTCCCGTGGTGGGCGCGAGCTCATGACCAGCGGCGGTGGAAGCCATGGCGGGGAGAATATGCTGAAAGAATTAGAGGGTGGGGAAGGTGCAGTGGGCGAAGCGAAGCGGCCGCCAGGGCTGATCATATAAAGCCACATGCACATGGGGAGACGTACAGGATCCATCCCTCCGACGGTCGTGATTGCACCTAACCGTCAAGGATCGCCTATCGTGCACTTTTCTCTGCGTTACCTCGTACATTACAGCCTTCAACGTGTAGCGGATGATGAACAGTATATGTTCATACTTGTGCAGTATCTGCATTTGCCAAATAGTAAATTTCCAGGAAGAGGAAGTGTTGGGTTGAAGTTATAGAATCGGAAGCATTGCTACAATGCAAACCGTGTCGAGGCTACCAGTGATGAGAATAACGTCTTCATGTACACGCGTTATACCGCGATTGATTGACCGGTCATCCTGATGTTATAATATCATTATTAGTATTGACCGCAAGACTTTTCCTACCAGGAAAAGCAGATGGGCGCACGAGCCACGAGGAGCGGTCCCGTGGAACATCAGGTAGGATACATCGCGGGCTGTGGATGCCATTCATAATTACCACATGGTAAGACAAGATTGCATGCAAATATCTATGGGGCCGGGAATAAGGCATCGTACGTGGAAAGGGGCGATGGCAACTGCCAACATGTCGCACGTTTTGCCACTTTTATTACCATTGACTATAATAAGATACTACACTAAGTCAACGAGTGTTTCCTCTCATCTTCTCTTTCTCCTCCATCGCTGCTTCTGGATCACCTGGAAGAAGAAAAAGCTGCTGTTGTATCCCATTGCTGCTTCAGGATCACCTGGTAGAAGAAGAAGAAGAGTAGTATGGTGACGGGGAACTGTTGCAGGTCTTTTGGAAGACCGTTAGCTACAGCTTAGACGTCTCCTTCAGCTTTAGTCACACCATGACTAACACAGTTCCCCAAGTACCCCAAAAAGAAGGGAAAAAGACGAAAGAGGTTAGCCAGCCGATCATCTTTCCGAAGCATTTCATTTATGATAGAAAAAGTGTTACATTATATACTTTAATTAATTAGATATTTTTTAAAAATTTAGATATTATAATATTCTGTTTTAATTTTTTTTTTATTTTTTTATGAATTATTCAGTTGTGAACTTTATGTTATTTTTAATTTTTGGCCAGTTTTTTCTTATTTTTATAGAAATATCATGGATTTATATAAAGTTTTTTGACATTTAAGTTTCTAAATTGTTCCAAAACACCTAGTAAAATTTTGGGCTAGGAAAAATATTTTCTAATATGTGATGTAGTTTTTTGTCTAAAATTTAAAAACAGTACATCAAATAGAAGGATAGGTCTAAATGATCTTTATTTAAAAAAAAAAAATATTTGCATTTGACCCAAGTGGACACATGTCACTAGTTTTCTCTTTTGAATAATTTATTCTATATTTGTAAGAAATATTTAACTTGTTTTATTTACATTCAATCTTTTAAATTGCTCTAAAATACATAGTAAAAATTTGAGTCAAAGAAAATATTTTCTAATATGTGATGCACTATTTTTACCCAAAATCTAAAAATATAGTGCATCGCATATCATAAATTATTTTTTCTTGCCTAAATTTTTATGAGGTGTTTTGGACCAATTTAAAAGCTCAAATATCAACAAATATTATATTGATCCATGAAATTACTATGGAAATAGGAAAAAATTAAAAATAGAAAATGACACATAGTTCATAAGTTGAATAATTCAAATAAATGTAATTCTATTGTTGGTAAAAGTTTTCTTATTTTCACAAAAATATCATGTAATGTTTTTTGATATTTAATCTTTTAAATTGATCCAAAACACCTGACAACTCAACCCCAAAAGTCAGTGTCAAATTTATTGGATTTGTTCAACATGAATTATAAAATAGTGAATCTATTAAAACTTACAATTTGAATATAACTTGCATCAACTTTGGGCAATTAAACAGTTAGAACAAATTAAAGTATATTAAATTGCACACGTATAAATCATTGTAAGTAAATTTTTACTAAGTGGCTTCAAAATTATAATTTATTTTTTAATAAACTATTGCAAATAAAATTCTTATCTAATTGTCATTGTCCTTAAGTTGATTATATATGTGAGAATTTACATGATCAACGTTATGCCTAAATTGTTGGCACCTTGAATATATATTCATTTTCTTATCACTATATTGATTCAATTTTTTACTTTCTTTTTTCTACCGATCTATAGCATATTTTTCTAAGGTAATATGATATAATCATATTTTTATCATATTTAATATTATTTACTTATCATAGAAAATAGCAGTCATGAGAATATGAAATATTTAAAATATCAAAACGATAATATGAATAAATTTTTTTCTCTAAATCTAGACTAATTGTCAAGGAGAATGTCACTTGTTATTTAGTATAAGTACGAGGAAAGACACTTTATAATCTCTCTATCTCACATATTCACTTACAAGATTTTTAGATAAATGAACCATAATAGATTGCTAGGAAGATCTCTCACACAGCTGAAGAAATTCCTCAATTTTGATTACTGTTAATAGTCAATTTTTTATATCCCATAATATATATTATCAATTGTTGTAAGAATCACTCTCGTAAATCCTTATATTTAATCTTCACCATAGCAAATGCAGTTTGAAATAATCTATTATAACTATCAATATTGTAGTCATCATCAAAGTACTAAAATATTTACCCCATAGATGTGCAGCATCGATACCAAAATAGATCGTATATATAACTTTTAACATAAGCTTTGAAAGCCCAAAATATTATTTTAAAATAATTTTATGATAAAACTATCATTTGAACGTGTCTTATAGTCATGTAGTTTTAACTTCTTAAAAAATTAAATTATATTAGTATATGATTAGTCAAAATCACCACAAACCTCATTTAAGTGTAATCTCTCATATAAGTCTTCTTATATGATACAACAACTTTAAATATTTTTTGCATATCAATAATAATTATCTTTGAAGTATAATCAATATTTATCATAACTTAATGTTTTATTTGATCTATAATAAAAAAATATTACATTCTTTATAATCGCTATTCAATGTTGGTAAATTATAATCATGCCTTTTTTGAAGCTTGATAATTTAAAACCATCGATTCCACCATGAACTAATCATCCGTTGACAATAAAAAACTTTACATCTTACTTTTATCATATAACTTTTGATTACAGCATGTTTAATCTCAAAGTTTCTTTCAAGGACAAAGTCCTTTCAAGCTTTTTAAAATTCAACCCTATCTTGAAACACCTATACAAAGACATTATTTGAGTTATAAAATAATATATATTTAAAAAACATAATAAAATAACTTTAATATCATTCAAATATTATATATGACTAACAAACAGATCATTATATAAACAATCATCATTTTTAGTGAAATGAATTAGTGTGTTTAACAATACACCATCATCTTAGTGACAATCATATTTAGCGGGTACTTATTCAATATTATCATATATATTCTCACTTAAAATAATTTATTGACCAATAACATATAATGCATTATAAATATTAAGGTTTATGCCATCTGACCTCTTATTGTAATTTTTCTTCAACCGATTGATTTTCGAAGACATAACTGCTATCGTTATCTTCATCATAATTAATAAAATGAATCATACAACTCTATGGAAAGTCTCAAAACTTAAACTATTTGACAAATGATTTTTACTCAAACTTGATCTATCAATAATATCTATCTATCAATATTATCAAGAACTAAAAATACTATATCTAAAATAAGATTTTCTCTACAATGATATCATTAGAATTAAAAATATTAGTTTTTTAAACCAATAAATCAATATAATAGTAAAATAAGTTATAACACATTGGTTTTAAAGACCGATGTACTTATAAGATATTTTTTTGCCTACTTGTTTTAAGAAGAAAGGAAAAGACAAAGAACAAAAAGACGATCAAGAAGAACAACAACGCACGTACAGAAGAAAGGAGAAGAAGATGGATAAGAAGAAAAATGACAAACGAGAAGTCTTTTACTTCTTCATCGAGATTAGCACTCATACTAGACAGCAACTTATCGTACACTATACCAACCATTTTATAGTTTTTCTTAGTAAAGTTCAATTATTAAACCATCTCAATCGGAATCAATCAATAGAATTTTATTGAATGGACAATCCAAAAGTCACTGTTTTGGATGAAAAAATAATGGCTTAACTATCCAAGAATAAATGGATAAAATAGTTCATTAAGTGACATTGTTTAGATATTTTTTAAAATACTCTTTGAAGAAAATTTATTTTTTCAAGAATTCACTCCATTACGGCCACTGTGGGAAAAGAAACAATGGGTTAGCCAACCGATCACCGAAGCATTTCGGCCACTATGGCATACAACTACTCTATTTCTAACTAATCTGCGAGAGATGATAGTCAAGAAAAGAGATTTAGGAAGGAATTAGTGCATAATGGTAGAAAAACGTTGGGAGCGATCAAGAATGATAGAGGTGGACGAGTGTAAAATCCTAACCTTGTTACCATTGAACTTCTTTCACCTAATTCTAGTGGTTGAAAATAATAATTAAGATAAAATCAGAAAGATCCCCACATCTATATTTTTAAAAACTCTTTAAATATGATTGACCTTTAAAAATTATAATATCTTTCATTAATATTTTACTTTCTTTTAAGATATTCGAGATGGTTTTTTTATCTTTTTTAAATATTTATATAACTTCTAAAAATCCTCTCTTCACCCCATGGATATGTATATAATATTTTAACTTAATCCCACGTTAGGTGTAAAAGAATACTTAATTGGACCTGTACTAACATTAACTTAGGCTTATGAGCTCACGATGTAAGCTCAAGGTGACGGATTAGTCATCCTATCAAATTGGGTTATGATATGTATGATCATCCTGTCACTTATCACTATGTCAAAATTAACTGATGTTTAAGGAACAATGGTTTGATGATTACAACATAAAGAGAAAAAAATTCTATTCAAGATAACAATTAGGAGTATTCAAATCGAATCAAAAACTCCAATTTGAATCGAATCAATTTCGAATCGATTTATCAATAATTTAATTTTTAAAAATATAAATAATTCTAATTTAGTAGGATATTCTTTAATTTGATTAAGATCAAACCAAATTGATTTTAATTTAAAGTAAATCAACTCAATCCAAAGGCCGTAAAACCTCTAAAATCCAAAGGCTGTAAATTCTTTCGTCATCTTTATGGCTATTCCGTCTCGTTCTTTGTCGGGCTTACTCCCTCTTCCCATATATGAACGCTATTTAACCACCACTTGAATATAAATCAATCTAGAAAAATTTTGTCCCTCTTTCCCCTCATATCTATTGATTATCATTAAAAGTTCATTGAACATAGACAGAACTTTACATCATATATAATAAGGTTGGAACGGGTAATTGTGAAAATAAAAAATCATTACAGTGAAGCCACAAAAGTCAAAGCAATCATTTCAATCAATAAACTTTTGAGTTGGGCAGCGGATAGATCTCGACCCTCCTCCAGCCAATCATCATTAAGCCATGTGGCAGAAGATTGAAAACTATAGTTAAGTTTATAGGTAATCAAATTCTAGCATGAGATACCAAATGATCATTCAAAAAATAATAATAATAATGAATAAAATCAGTATATAAAGATGACCTACAAATAGAAGATAAACTCCCTGCTATGAAAGCGACAGATTCAATCTGACAGAGGGATTGTTTTTTAGAGAAGTCTCCAAGGGACATATTGAGTTATAGGTATCGACAAGAAGTTTAAATGCGAACAAATCCTGTCGGGGGTTAATGCTGATAGAAATAATAGAAGATAAGAATAAATATTGAAAGAAGCTTTATTGAATAGTTGAAGATGCTTCAATACATTAACATGTTCCCTCTCCTATTTCCTCATATAGTTAGGGAAATCTTATCTTCTATCATGCTCCCGCAAGATGGTGCTCCTAACAATGATACCAATCTTGAATCGATGCAAAGACTGGTTTACAAGCGAGAGGCTTCATGAGTAGGACAAGAGCAAATCGTTGTTACTATTGTTGTTGTTGCGGCTACGACGGCGATAGTTGCGGCTGCGATTATGACGGCGGCGGCTGCGACTGCAACGGCAATAACTGCGACTATGACGGCTGCGGCTACGACGACAAAGGAGAAATCTATAGCAGAAGAGGTAGGAGGTAGCTACAGCGAGGAAGAAAGGTGGGACAGTACTGGTGAGCACAGCACTAGTGACGTCGCAGCGGAAGGGAACGGATGTTAGCGCAGAGTGGCAGTAGAGAAAATAGTTGCCATTCGTCGAGGAGGAAAGATTTATCGCACTGACGGCCTGACGACGGAAAAGCAATGATAGAAAGCGTTTTCTTTTACCGTCAAAGGTGGAGAAGCAACAATGATGAGTTGGCAGCAAGAAGAGAGCTTGCTCTAAGCAAGTGGCTCTGATACCATGATAGAAATAATAGAAGATAAGAACAAATATTGAAAGAAGTTTTATTGAATAATTGAAGATGCTTCAATACATTAACATGTTCCCTTTCCTATTTCCTTATATAGTTGGGGAAATCTTATCTTCTATCAAGAAACACATGGATATGTTGGATTTTGATAATAAAATTAGGATAAAACAAATTGCACAGAGTTGCTCATTCTAGTAATTCTTATTCATTAAGGTGAAGTGGAACAAGCAGCTAGGTGATTTTTTTGGGGGGGATGGGGGGGCGGAGGGGGAGGGGGGGAGGAATAGAATGTGGTCACGCATAGAGAAAAGAAAGTTAAGGGTCGTCCAAGATAACCAAGTCAAATTTAATTAGAAATTAATGAAACTTCAAAAGAATAAATAAATTTATGGTTTATAAAAAGACATATGAATTTAGGATTATAAGATACATGAATTTGTTTAATTTGATGACCCACTAACATATTTTGCTTTATTTTCAAACTATGATCCTATAACTTTCGAGGATGTTGAAATTGGATTGGATGATGAAATTGGGTCAATGGCAAATGGTGATGGATGATGAATCCTATATTCTATTTTCGAACTATTTTGTACTATGATCGTATATCCTATTTTCAAAAGAATAACAATAGCAAAAGGTGAGGTGATGGATGATCAAATTGCATTAGTGAGAAAAAAAAAATTCACTTGAGAGATAATAGATCTTTATAAAGGTCATAAAATAATTAGTTTCAAGTAAACCTATGAAGCAAAGTTCAAGGAGAATAAAGAAATTGACATACACAACTTGTTTGGTGACCAAAGGCTATATAAGAAAGAATTTGACATTGATTATAAAAAAGTATTTACTTCTGTTGCAATAAATGATATTGTTCAAATGATTATTATATTGGTTGCACGAAACCCTTGTCGAAGCAAACACACTACAACAAGATTTACATGTACATGTGGGTTTTAGTTATACATCACTGCAGTTTCTAACTACAGCAACATTTATACCTACAGTTAATAATTATTAATAGATACCATCGAGATAACATATGCCTACGGTTGCTATAACCGCAGATAAAAGTTGATATATTACTACGATTATAGATCTTTTACATTGTAGAGAATAACCATCATATTATATAATTTTATCGTGTGATTAATAACCGCAATAATAGTGTGCCAACAATAGGTAGCAATGTTGTTTCAGCTTGCAATCAACAACTACAACAGTATATGAACTTATAAATGATTTTATAAATAATAATAATAATACATCTTTCCCTAAGGATCCACGCCTTAAACGTATTTTGATGCCGGAAAGTTGGATAGGTTGGCCCCTATGTAAGGACTATATTACCCTCAATTTCTATGAAATACAAGATGCTCATTAAATGATAAGAAACTAATGTTTACTTATACGACTACAATATGATTCCATATTTCTTTCAAGTGAAGGAATATTTTTACGTTCCGTTCTAGATGAAAGAAAGTAACCGGACTTTAATTCGTATTATGGATAACCTAAAAAAAACTTCATTTATATTCCAAAATTTGGAATAGATCATATCTATTTTGTATGAACAGAAACAATGGGATGAATCAAAAGAGTTCTGCATGCACTATGAACTTTGTACCTCGCACATAACTTATTTAGACGTAGATGACCCCGGAAAGTAACTTAAGCAAGAGTGAAGAAATGGAATAAATGCATTCCAAAAAGAAAGTTCAACTTCATATATACGTTTGTCATAGCATAAATTCTTCAAAATACTTCTTCATTTACTCCTCTCCATGTATAGAACCTATAAATAGTTACAATTAAATAATATTAAGTTCTTAACTTTTATAGGATGATATAAATGTTAATAAAAATTACATCGCAAATCACATAATATTTATATTTGTATAACATCATAAAATTTTACCATAGCAACGCACTCATCTCGATTTGTAGTCCTAATTCCTAATAAATAATGTCTTCATTTAAAGGAATATTACTTATAATAAGTTTAGGATATTATGGCTAAGTCCTCATTGTTAAGATTTAAAGTATATATTTTAGAAGATTTTAGATTGTTATCTTTTATCTTATCTTTTAAATAAGTTGATTAAATAGTGTTTTAGAGATAAGAATTTTTTAGTTTAAATTATTATTCTAAATCTATAAATAGATGGCATCTACGGATCCATTCAAATCTATAGGGCTCAAGTCAAAGAGTAGTTCAAGATCTTGTAAGTATTTTTATTCTTTTTTAGAAGTTCAATATAATTTTTTTTCATCTTTTTCTGCTTTCATCTTAATTTTATCTTCTTTTATTTAATTTGATCTTGGGCTAATAGTATCTTGTTACTACTATTTGAGAAAGGGTTGAACTTGTATATGATCTATTAGAGTCACAAGGGTGATAATCTATATTTTAAGATATCTTTAGTGAAAAAGATAATATTTTTCAACTATGAATTACAATAATCGAGTTGGTGGGTTTAGTGTTAAATTTCTCAATCGGTCTAACTATAAGATCTAAAAAAATTATTTGGAGTCTCAGCTCATAGGGAAGATCAATGTAATGTAGTTGGTGGTAATGCAATAATACATGCAAATGTAGATGCCATATGGAGATAAAGAATATTAAATGTATAAGCTGAATTTATATTAAAAAGATCTATTTCTCATGATTTCTTTGAACAAATTATTGGTTACAAATCAACTTTAGAGATTTAGGTCACTATTGATATATTGCTCAACAAAAAGAATATAGCTCAGCTTCAATATCTAGAGAATGATTTGGCAAATACTATCCAAGGTGGTCTCTTAATTTTGTAGTACTTTTTAAAAATTAAAATTTATATAAAATACATGAATGAAATATTATATTATCCATGATTTTTGAAAAGAATATATTCCTTATATTATGTCTATTTAAGGATGGGTTCAACTATCCATAGTAGAATTGAAAATTTTTCTTGTTTCTAAGAAATTCTTAGCTCATTAAATGACAGGAGTTTCTACTTCAAGAAGAGATGAAGATGCCCATTTTACAAATAAAGAAATAATAATGAGAAAGATAAAGAGAAAAATGATGATGTTAATAGCAAGCTAGAGTCTTCTTCGAACAATAGTATAAATCAAAAGAAGATCAAGTGTTATAAGTGTAGCAAGTTAGGCCATATCAAGAAAAATTATCATATTAAATTAAAAGAGAAAATATTACAAATAAAGAAGATTATTTCAATGCTACTGATGAAGATTGAGATAAATGTTTTATGATTGAAATTACTAAGGCCATGATATCTATCAACTTTGAATATGATTGAATAGTTAATTCGATCATCATTTCACTAGTGAGGTACCAAATTCATCAATCTTTATCAAGATGAAAGTAATGATGCAGTTATCACAATATATAATACTATTCACCAATTGAAGAAGGAATGCACCATTATAATCTCAGATAAAGATAATGATTATATTATATTAAAGGGTATATATGTTATATTCCAACTATGAAGAATTTATTTTTCTATTATAAATACAATTAATGCTAAAAAATATGTTCTTTTTTATCCTAATAAAGTTAAGTTTTTTCACAACATAAAAATTAAATACAGATATAGCATATACTGGTAAAAGGATCAAAGATTTATATATTTTGTGAATATCAACCTCTTATGTTGATAGGATAAGTATAGATGATGGTGTATTAATATGATATATTAGACTTGATCATATAATTTTTTTAAATTAAAAATTATAATGCAGAAAAGTCTAGTTAATGATATTTCAAATCTTACTACTTTTAGTTGTAATGAAGTTTGTGAAGGTTGTCAATATGGTAAGGCACACAAACTACAAATTTCAAGTTACAAATTTCATTTAGAGCATATTCATAGTAATCTGATGGGCCTACTCAAAATCTCTCTTATTTAAATTCTTATTATATATTTCTCTTTATTGATAATTTTACAAGGTTCACTTAGATCTATTTTGTAAATGAAAAATTAAAATTTTTTAAAATTCTAAAAGTTCAAGTTATAGTTGAAAAAATATATTTTTGAAAGAAAAATTAAAAGATTTACATATCAATAATGGTGACGAGTTTACTTCCAATAGATTCTTCTCCTTTTGCAAAGAGATTGACATCAAAAGGGAACTCATATGTGCAAATACACTACAATATAATAATATGGCATAATGGAAGATTCGATATTTATGGGGACTTGTAAGTATTGGCTTCATGCAAAGAATTTATCCAAAATTTTATAAGCAAAAGATATAACATGTGTAATTTATATTATTAATCGAACTCCTCTTAGTCCAATTAATCTAAAGTCTCTATATGAGCTCATGGTGAGAAATCAAATGTTAAACATTTCAAAGTATTTGGTTTTTCATACTATGTTTATATTACCAAACTCAAAAAGAGAAGTAATCTTGATGCTAAGGTTAAGAAATACACCTTTATTGACTACCATGAAAGGAAGAAAGGTTAGAATTGTATTGATCTACAAATACATAGATATGTGGTATCTTAAGATGTTGTGTTTGATGAAGTTTATTCTTATTATCCTCCACGAGTAGTTTTTTTTTAAAATATTAATCATAATAATAAAAGTGATATATATATATAT
>LVTN01001219.1:0-13984 GCA_001649415.1 Musa itinerans
ATCTTTGACGAACTTAATATGAGGAATTCCTATTACAAATTCTTTAGATAAAATTTGAGAGATTAGTTTTATGCTAGTATGACCTAATCTTCTATGTTAAAGCCAAGCATCGTCATTCAAAACCGAAAAACACATTTCATTACAAAGATCATCAATATCGATAATGTGTACATTATTTTGTTTTAGGGCAATCATGGATGTGTTTTTGTGTGGTTTTTCAATGATGCAAGTATTGGATTCAAATCTAATGATGTATCCTTTATCACACAATTGACTAATGCTTAACAGATTATGCTTTAAGCCATCAACCAATAACACATCTTCAATAAAGAAGTTGGATTTATTACCTATGGTTCCTTTACCAATAATTTTACCTTTATTGTCATCTCCGAAGGTGACATATCATTCGTCTATGCTAGCGAGCTTAGAGAATTAAGTTGGATCTCCGGTCATATGCCTTGAGCATCCACTATCAAGGTACCATCTTTTACTTCTAGCTTATGATGGTAAATATTTCTACAAAAAAAGATGATTTTTAGGTACCTATTTGACCTTGGGTGCCTAAAAAATTGATTGGCTTAACTTATCATTTTGCATGGAATTCTTTATGGTTCCTTTAGGAACCCAAATCAGTTTGTGTGAACTACATTTCTTAAATGGACAATAATAAACTACATGCCTAAATTTGTAACAAAAGTTGCATTTGTTTCGGGGTGAAACATGCAAAGTAGGGCCTTTAACAAAGGTGGTTTGATTTTGGTGAGAACTACTCACAAATCCGATTCTGCCTTTTCTATGAACGTGACCTTTGTTGGCAAGGATCATGTTTAATGACTTGCTACTAACCTCAAACTTTTCTAAGGTTTCTTTGAGTAGCAGGGAGCTAAACTATCACCATGCTTAATTTTTAGTCTATCAAAATCGCTAACAAGAGAAGCATATTCCTTTTTCAAAAAGTTATACTTTTTACTCAAGGTTCTACATTCATCAAACAATTCATGAAAAGCATTTGTTCTTGTAATGTCCCGGCTTCTTGCATTCATAGCATATTACTTGATTTTTCTTGGGTTCAAATTTATTTTTAGTGTCATTTTTAAATTTATTCCTTTTTATAAGTTTTTTGAACTTTCTTGTCAAGAGTGCCAAGTCATCATCAAAGTCTTCATCACTTGAATTTTCTTTCAAGTGGTCTTCTTGAGTTCTTAGTGTCATATCCTTCATGTTCTTTAGGAGGTTGTTCTCAAGCTCTTCATGAGCATTACACGTCATCTCGTAGGTCATTAGTGACCTGATTAGTTCTTTGAGAGGAAAGTTATTTAGGTCCTTGGCCTCTTGAATGACCGTTACTTTAGGGTCCCAACTCTTAGAAAGGGATTTTAAAATTTTATTAACAAGTTCAAAATTCGAGAAACTTTTACCAAGTCCGTTTAGATCATTGACGACATTCGTAAATTGGGTGTATATGTCTCCAATGGTCTCACTCGGTTTCATCCGAAACAACTCATAAGTGTATACTAAAAGAGTAATTTTTGACTCCTTCACTTTACTAGTGCCTTCATGTGTCACTTCGAGTATGTGCCAAATATCAAAAGTCGTTTCACAAATAGACACACGATTGAACTCGTTTTTATCTAAAGCACCAAACAAGGCATTCATAGCCTTGACATTTAAAGCGAAAGTCTTCTTCTCCAACTCATTCCAATCGTTCATTGGAAGAGAAGACTTTTGAAACCCATTTTCTATAATATTCCATAATTCGAAATCTATTGAAATTAGGAAGATCCTCATTCTAGTCTTCTAATATGTGTAATCCGTCCCATTGAACATGGGCGGATGTGTAATTGAATGACCCTCTTGGTTGCCGGCAAATGCCATCTCTCTTGGGTTTTAAACCAAATAAGAGTGAACCTTGCTCTGATACCAATTGTTAGGATCAAGAGCGGCACTAAGAGGGGGAGGGGGGGGGTGAATTAGTGTAGCAGAAAATTCTTCAATTTCGTATAAAGTTCGTCTCAATTTAAATCGTTTCGGAAAGATGTTGAACTTTAAAACTTTCATAAGAATATAAGGAGAAGCTCAAGGAGGTTTGCAGTAAAATAAATTGCACAAAAGGAAAAGCAAACCAGAATTTAGAGTGGTTCGGTCAATGAGACCTACATCCACTTCGGATTCCTCCTTCGTCGAGGTTACCGGCGTCTACTAAAGGCCTTTTTTCAATAGGCGAAGACCAACCACCTTTTATAGCTCTTTCTCCTTTTGTCGAGTTTAAGAGGCAACCCTTACAAGTCTCACTCATCGTGGATGGTCAAAAATGGAGCCAAAAAGTGTCTGGGCGGTACTACCGCCTGATAGGGGCGGTACCACCGTTGGCAGCATTAATTGCCAGCGGTACCACCGCCTAGAACTCTTGGGAGACCGAGTCTCTCAGGCGGTGCCATCGCTAGACGGGGTCCAACATCCTAGTTGGGCCTTGAATCTAGCCCAAACCAGCCTAACTTTGAGCCCAGTTGGCCCCTAACAGAGTTGATGGGATTACCTCCCAAATCACACTCTAATTATATGCTAACTATGATTCTTAAGACATATTCTAAGCAAATCAAATTCGGTTAGTCTTGGATTCTTCCAATGAGCTTCCGGCATTCTTCCGGTGAACTTTCGACGATCTCTTAGCAATGTTCCAATGGACATCCTACAAGCTTCTAGACTTTACGATGATATTCTTGGCGAGTTACGATGAGCTTCTTTGGCAGGCATTTGGACGTCTCAGTCACTTCTGGTAGAACTTCCGACGAGCGTTCGACCTTCCGAGGAACTCTCGAACTCCCAGCGAAATCTCGATCTTGACTCCGGTCCATCATCTGCTTTATATCTTACTGCTTTCGTAGTTAATCCTACACACTTTTCTCAATATATAGATTAGATCAAACAATTTACAATTGATTTTATCATCAAAATCCAAGATTCAATAGGTTACTCTCTACTTGGATTAAAACTCAATTAAGATGGCTTTTGCCGGTAATCGAAGAGGGACTTCTATCACTCATCCTCCTATGTTCAATGGGACAGACTTCACTTATTGGAAAACTAGGATGAGAATTTTCTTGTTTTCTATGGATTTTGAATTATGAAACATTGTTGAAAGCGGTTTTGAGAAGTCTTCCAAACCAATGAACAAATGGAATGATTTGGAAAAGAAGAGATTCTCCTTGAATGCTAAAGCGATGAATGCTTTATTTTATGCTTTTGATAAAAACAAATTTAATCAGGTTTCTATATGTGAAACTATACATGAGATTTGACATACACTCAAAATCACACACGAAGGCACAAGTAGGGTTAAAGAGTCAAAAATTAATCTCTTGGTGCATAATTTTGAGTTGTTTCGAATGAAACCAAACAAAAGCATTAGAGATATATACACCCGTTTTATGGATCTTGTCAATTGTTTAAAAGCACTTGGTAAAGGTTTTTCTAATATTAAACTTGTCAATAAAATACTAAGATCCCTTCCGAAAAGTTGAGATCCAAAAATGACGACAATACAAGAAGCAAAGGATCTGAACAACCTTGCTCTTGAAGAACTTATCGGGTCATTAATGACCTATGAAATGACACGCAAAGCATATGAACATGAGAACTACCTTCAAAAGAACAGGAAGGATATGACACTTAGAACTAAAGAAGACCACTTAAGCGAAAGCTCAAGTGATGATGAGGAATTGACACTTTTAACAAGAAAATTCAAAAGATTCATAAGAAGAAACAAAACAAATTTTGTAAAACAAGATACAAAGAACAAAAATGAACTCAAAAAGGACATAATCATATGCTACGAATGCAAGAAGCCAGGGCATTTCAAAAATAAATGTCCCAAAGTAAAGAAGAAGCTATCAAAGAAAAGAAGGCACTCAAGGCGACTTGGGACGATTCAAGTGCATCCGAAGATGATGAGCCAACCAACAAAGAAGAAATTGCTAACTATGCTCTAATGATGCTCAATGACGAGGTAAGTAACTTAATCGAATCTCATTTAGTTTATGATGATTTACTTATCGCTTTCAATAATCTATATGATGAATGTAAGCTAGTTGGTAAAAAATACAAGTTGTTAAAAAAGGAGCATACTTCTCTTGTTAGTGAATTTGATAAATTAAAAAATGAGTATGATGATAATATGCTAGCTTCTTGCACTAAGTGTGATGAGATATCACTTAAGAAAGAAAATGCTTTAGTACAAGAAATGTTAGAAAATTTTAAAATAGAAAATAAATCTCTAAATATGATCCTTGCTAATAAGGGTTATGTTCATAGAAAAGAAGGAATTGGCTTTGTGAGTAACACTCAACAAAAGCCAACTATCTTCATTAAAGGACCTACATTACATGTCTCACATAGAGAAAAATATAATTTTTGTGAAAAATATAGTCATTTTACCTACAAATGTCCATTTAAAATATATAGTCTATACAAATTAGTTTGGGTTCCTAAAGGAACCATAAATCACTCAATGATAAGTAGATCTATTTATGAGGAACCCAAGGTTAAATGGGTACCTAAAAGAAAATCTCATTTCTTGTAAATATGTCTATAATCACAAGCTAGGAGTAAGAGATGGTATCTTGATAGTGGATGCTCAAGGCACATGACTGAAGATCCAATACACTTCTCTAAGCTCACTAGCCAAGACAAAGGATTTGTCACCTTCAGAGACATCAACAAAAGAAAAATTATTGGGAAAAGAAATATAGGTAACAAATCAAACCTTTTAATTGAAGATGTATTATTAGTAAATGGTTTAAAGCACAATCTACTAAGCATTAGTCAATTGTATGATAAATGATATATTGTCAAATTTTAATCTAATCTTTGTATCATTGAAATACCTCACAAAAATATATCTATGATTGCCTTAAAAAATAACAATGTGTATACTATTGATATTGATGATTTTTATTATGAAACGTGTTTTTCGGCTTTAGACAATGATGTATGGTTTTGGCATAAGAGATTAGGTCATGCTAGCATGAAACTAGAGAACTTGTAAGAAGAATACCTAGCATCAAGTTTGTCAAAGATAAAGTTTATAATGTATGTCAATTATGAAAACAAATAAAAAGTAGTTTCAAATCAAAGAATTAAATAAACACCTCTAGACCACTACAATTAATCCATATGGATTTATTTGGACCAATTGATATAACAAACATAGGAGATAGTAAATATGCCTTTGTAATTGTTGATGATTTTAGCAGATATACTTGGACATATTTCTTAGCTTACAAAAGTGATTATTTTAAATATTTCTCAAATTTTTGTAAACTTGTTCAAAATAAAAAAGATTTTATGATTTCATCTATTCATAGTGATCAAAGTGGTGAATTTCAAAACCATGATTTTCAAAATTTTTTTGAGTAAATGGGTACAACCATAATTTCTCTACTCTAAGAAATCCACAACAAAATATAGTAGTTGAAAGAAAAAATAGGAACTTACAAGAAATGTCAAGAACCATATTTTTGGGGCGAAGCCATAAATATGGTATGCTATGTCATGAGCAAGGTTCTCATAAGACCATTACTTTCCAAAACTCTCTATGAATTGTGAAATAATAAAAGACCCAATATTTCATATTTTAAAATTTTCAAGTGTAAATATTTTATTTTAAATGAAAAAGATGCTTTAGGAAAATTTGATGTTAAATTCGATGAAGGCATTTTTCTTGGTTATTCCTCTATGTCTAAAGCTTTTCGTGTCTCTAATAAAAGAACTTTGGTTATAGAGGAATCCATTCATGTTGTTTTTAATAAGCTTCCCAAATTTAAGAAAAATAATTTTGATGATGATTTTGAGTTTGATGCTTTAAATTTGAATGAACACACTCTCCTCCTCCAAGGAACTCGGATGCATCTTCTTCCAAAGAATCCTTACCTAAGGATTGGAAGTATGTAGATGCTCATCTTAAGGAGCTAATCATTAGAGACATATAAAAAAATGGTCAAACTCACTCTTCTTTTAAAAAATTTTGTGTGAATGCAACCTTTTTATCTCAAATTGAACGTAAATGCATTGATGAAGCCCTAAAAGATAATTCATGGGTCTTTACAATGTACAAAGAATTAAATCAATTTGAGAGAAATGAGGTGTAAAAGCTTGTTCCTAGACCTAGTGACCATTTGGTAATTGGTACTAAATGGGTCTTTAGAAACAAGCAAGATGAACTTGGTATCGTGGTTAGAAACAAGGCTAGACTAGTGGCCAAAGATTTCAACTAAGAAGAATGTATTGATTATGAAGAAATTTTCGCTCTTGTGGCTAGACTTGAAGCCATAAGGATTCTCATTGCCTATACTAATTGTAATGATTTGAAGTAATTTCAAATGGATATTAAAAGTACTTTTCTTAATGGTTTATTTCCGAAGAAGTTTATGTTGAACAACCACTTGGATTTGAGAATGTAATTTTTATGAATCATATGTTTAATTTGTCTAAGGCTCTCTGTGGATTAAAACAAGCTCCTAGGGCTTGATATGAGAGGCTTAGTTCTTTCCTTATTCAAAATAATTTTATAAAAGGCAAGGTTGATACTATATTATTTATTAAATATTTTGAAAATAATATTTTCATTATCCAAATATATGTTGATGATATCATTTTCGGTTCTTCAAATAAATCTTTATGTGAATCATTTGCCAAAAGTATGAGTCAAGAGTTTGAAATGAGCTTAATGGACGAATTAACCTTTTTCTTATAATTATAAATTAAACAACTAAGTGATAAAATTTTTATTAGTCAAACTAATATGTCTTTAGATCTATTAAAATGATTTAATATGGATAGTGCTAAAGCTATTAATGCACTAATGAGTACTTCTACAAAATTAGATATGGACATTAATGGAGAATGTTTTGATCAAAAAACTTATAGGGGTATAATATGTAGTTTATTATACCTCACAGCAACTAGACCTAATATTATGTTTAGTGTTAGACTATGTGCTAGATTTTAATCTAATCTCAAGTAATCTTACTTAAAAGCTATTAAAAGAATTTTTAGATACTAAAAAGGAACTCCTAATCTAGGATTATGGTATCCAAAATCTAAAAACTTTGAGTTACTTGCTTATGCTGATTTTGCTAGTTATCAAATAGATAAAAAAAGCACATCTGGAATATGTCAACTCTTAGGTCATGCACTTGTCTCTTGGTCTTCCAAGAAACAAAACTCGATTGCATTATCTACAATCGAAGCTAAGTATATAGTAGTAGGTGCGTATTGTGCACAAGTTATATGGATGAAAAACACATTAGAAGATTATGAAATTTACTTGAAAAACATACCTATAAAATGTGATAATACTAGTGCAATATGCTTAACAAAAAATCTCATTCAACACTCTAGAACTAAACATATTGATATTAGATATCATTTTATTAGAGATCATATTAATAATCATGACATATTGTTAGAATTTATTGATACTAAACATCAATTAGTTGATATTTTTATAAAACCATTGAATGAGAAATAATTTAATTTTATTAGAAGAGAATTATGTATGTTAAATCTTTCTGATGCATGAGTTCCCCTTTATATTTTATGGATTTCTCGACTTTTAAAAATTGAGTTTTCTTTTTCAAGATCGTTTACTATTATTTCTTCTCTTTGCAATATATAAAAGAAGAGATCTAATTCATGGATCATTGGTATATTTAATCTTTCCATGTGAATGACTTGATATGATATTTACGCAAATAAGTGTTTGCACCATATAATGATTGTGATCTTGCTTATCTCAAAAGAAAAGGAGGTAAGAGTATTTGCTTGTTGCATCTCAAAAGAAAATACAAAGACAATCAATAGCAAAATAGTGCATTGGCGATGTCATCGTTGGACTGGCGGTAGCACCGCCAGTATACACTGCTTATAAGCAATAGCATCGCCCAACTGGCGGTACCAACGCTTGTAATCCTACCCTATAAAAACCAAAGTTAGGGTTGGCGATAGAACCGCCCCCAACCCTCTCTACACCCTTCTAAATTGCTCCACATCTCTCATTCCTCTTACTCTCCCTCTAGAAACTCAAGAAAACCCTCATCTTTTACAAAACTAAGGATCAATCTCAAACCCCCCTTTGGTGATCACAAGAAGGTTAAACTACAAAGGTAATTCCTAAACCCAATTGTTTCCCTCATTCTCCATTCATTACTTGTTTGTGCCCTTATTCTTTGTGACATATGTAGTCTCCATGGCATCTAGAAGATCCTCAAGGGACAAAGAAAAGAAGAGATTAGATGAAACCTATGATTCCATATTCTTTGATTCCCCTCAGCATGCCCTTAAATTCTCAACCTATGAGTCTAGAAGTGTACATAAGGGAAAATATGTCGATCTATAAGAATTGAGTAATTTAGAACCAATTCAATGGTTTGCTAATTTAGATGTCCTCCCAATTCTTTAAATAAGTGAACCCATTTATCCTAGACTTGTTCGATTGTTTTACAACAACCTCTATGTGGATGAACACGATAGGGTGTTCATTTATCTCTTAGGACATCACATACCCATTATGGATAGCGTAATTTGCAACCTTATTGAAATTCTTGAGAAAAGGAAAGGTTGTTATTTTAGAGGACAATGGGACGTAGAATCGGTTGAGATCACATATTATGAAGCTTTAGGTACCATTTTTGGTAACCTAAATTTGTTTGTCGTTCCAAAAAGTTATGAACATTTACTACCTTTTAACATAAAATTGCTTCATCACATCATGATAAGTATTCTACTTCCAAAATAATACCATCATGATGAAGTTAGCCAAATGGAATTATGAACAATGTATTAGATCATGGTCGGACATGATAACTGTTTTGGATATCTGATACGACAAAATATGATTGAACTATTAATAAAAGATATGATGCTTCCATATGATGGCTTGATTACTAGACTAATGCATGCACATGACATAGTCATTCCACTAGATGAAGAAACCTTGAAATTAGATAGATTTAATGTCATAAATAGAAATCTATTAAGAAGATTAAGATGTGTGGTAAGAAATGAGGTTTGGACTCGATTACCTAGAAGGACTGACTCTCCCCCACCTGAACTAGAACCAGAAACACCTATATATAGGGAAAGTCAATCTCCTCTTACTAGTCCCTTTGATGTAGCACCTCCAATAGAGCCAACACCCTCCTCATCTACCAATGCCATAGTGACTCGATTGGATCAAATTGAACTACATCAACATCAAATCTTAACCGAGATATAATAAATTCATCAGCAGTTTAATACTATATTTAAGCATTTCAATTTACCACCACCTGAATTAGCATGTGTATGGCTTTTTGTTAATAACAAAGGGGGAGAAATCGACGGATTCCTCTGTGTACTCTTTAATGTTATCATATACTCTTTAATGTTACTATGCATGATGGTTTTGCACAACTTGATATATGGATTCTTCGATGTACTCTTTAATGTTACCATGATGTTTTTTCACACTTTGATATATAGATTCTTCCATGTACTCTTTAATGTTACCATGCAATGATGAATGCTTTAGTATCATGTATGGTATGGCCAAAGTAATGTTGATTTTTTTTTGTATCATGCATAAAGTGATGAGTTGTAATGTTTTTGAAATTGTACATGTTACATTTTGATAATTTGAAACTATATTGATGCACAATGTATGAAATTTTAATATGATATATTATATTTGATCACTATGATCCAAAATAAGTTTCACTTAAATTCAAAGGTTATGATTCCTTTTGAATACAAGTTTGCCTTATCTCAATATGACATATAGATAGGGGGAGTTAAGGATAACTCCGTCATCAATTGGTTGTCATTATCAAAAAATGAGAGATTGTTGAATCTCGGATTTTGATAATGAAATCAATTGATAAATTAGAGATCTAATATATGCATTGAGATAAGTGATGCAGGACTAACTACGATCATGAAAAAGATAAAACAATTACAAAAAAATTGAATGTTCGGTCGGAGTTAAGATCGGGCATTAGGTCAAAAGAATTAGGGGATACACCGAAGGTTCGAACGATGTGTCGGAAGCTCATCGAGAATTCGTCGGGGGTTCGTCGAAAGCTCGCCGGAAGATCACTAAGAGTGCGTCAGAAGTTTCGTCGGAAGTTCAAATGAACAATTGATGTACCGGACAACTAGGATTGCTTGTTTTGTAATTGTTTAGGCTTAATTGTCATAGTTAGGGTTTCAATTTGAGTTAGTTTTGGAAGAAATCCCATTAAATCAATTAGGAGCCAACTGGACTCAAATCAAGGCTGAATTGGGCCGATTGGATGACCCATTCATTGACTTGAAGTCACGTCAGGTGGTGGCACCGCCGAAGCTGGCGGTGGAACCGCTTGAGGCTTAGTCTCCCATGTGGTCTGGGCGATGGTACAACCTTGTAAGGTGGTGTATTGCCAAAGCCCGGTCTCCGAGGCTATCAGGCGGTGGTACCGCCTAGTGTTAGTCTGCAAGCGGTGGTACCGCCCAATAATGGCGGTGGTATCGCCAGTACCCCGAAAACCCGGGATGAGACACATTTGAACTCCATTTCTGAAGCCAATGTAGCCTATAAATACCCCACTCTTTCCTGCATGAAAGAGCATGAAAGTGTGAATAAAAATCTTGAGATTTTGAGTTGTAAAATTGCTAAGTGTCCTACCCCTTTCTAGTTTTGTAATTATTCAAGAAGAGGTATGAGGTTTGTAAGGGTTGTCTCCTAAACTCGTGAAAAGAAGAAAGCATTGTAAGAGGGTGGTTGGTCTTCGTCCATTGAAGGAAGACTATTAGTGGATGCCGAGGGCTTTAACTGAGGAGGAATCGGGAGTGGATGTAGGTCACAACGATCGAACCTCTATAAATTCGGTGTGATCTCTACTTTATCATTCCTATTCTGCTTTTTCTTCATATTGCTTAACTTGACTACTTACTCCCCTTCACACCTTTACAATTAACGTATTTTCGATATGGGTTTAAATTGAAATAATTTTTTGATTTGACATATTTTTTTTATCATAAGTACTAATTCACCCCCCCTCTTAGTATCGACTCGATCCTAACATAAACAACAAGCATGAAATTGATGTCCAAGAGTTTACTTATGGTGATGATACACCTCCTCACCCAAGGGAGTTAAGAAGATTTTGAGCAAGACATGGAGTCCAAGATGAGTGATAGAACAAATATAACCCAAGATTGGATATTCCAGAGTTTGAAGGTAAAATAAATGTTGATGACTTTATCGATTGGCTTAATACAGTAGAAAGAATTTTTGATTTTCATGAACCACCATAACAAAAGAATGTAAAACTTATGACACTCAAACTCATACGGAATGCATCATTTTGGTGGGAAAAAATGAAGAAATAAAGAGAACATGAGGGGAAGAATAAGATCATGATATGGGAGAAAATGAAAAGGGAACTAAAGAGAAAAGATCTTAGTGTGGAGAAGTACATAGCGGAATTCAATAATCTCATGTTAAAAGGAGAGCTTATGGAACCAAAAGAGCAAACCATTGCAAGATACTTAGGATGTCTAAAGCATGAGATTGCTAAAGTTGTCAATTGTAGCCATATTGGTCTTTAAATGATGTAAACAAGTTGGTATTAAAAGTTAAAAAGCAACAGAAGTTTGAAAAGAGTTCTCAGTATGGTTTAAAAGAAGGCTATACAAAAGGAGGAAGTTCCAAGCTTATTGTCCAAAGCAAGGTGATATCGAAGATGCAAGACAAGGGTGAAGAATCTACTAGCAGCAAAAAAACATATAATTCTTCTACCCCAAGTGGCCTAAAATATTTCAAATGTCATGGTTTTGGACATATTGCTTCAGATTGTCCAAATTGAATATCATAGTGATAGAGGAGAAGATGAAGCCGATGACGAACCAAAATACGATGATGATGAGGAAGAGATTACTTATGCTTATCATGGTTTGTCTATTGTGTTGCAACGTAGTTTACAAGTGTCTTATGTGGTTGGGGATGAAAGTTAGGTGAGAAAGAACGTGTTTCACACTAAATCCACTTCTCATGGCAAGGTATGCTTAGTGATTATCGATAGTGGCAGCTTTGAGAATATGGTATCTTTGGAGATGGTGCAGAAGCTAAAGTTGGACACAATCCCTCATCCATATCCTTATCAATTATGTTGGTTGCAAAAAGGAAATGACATCAAGGAAATTAAAAGTTGTTTAGTCTCGTTTTCTATTAGCAAGTATTATAAAGATGAAGTATGTATGATGTTGCTCTTATAGACGCTTGTTATTTGCTATTGGGTAGACCTTGACATTATGATAGAAGGGTATTGTATGATGTCTACAAACATACTTATTATTTTAAGGTAAATGAAAAGAAGATTATTTTAGCTCCATTAAAACCTTCTGAAATCAGTGCACCAAAGAAGGAAGTTAGGGCTTTTATGTCCTATGGTGAATTAGACAGGGGTGGTCATGTTTTGGCTCTAGTGATAGTAGAGGAAACTAAACAATACAAGGAGACACCAACAATCATGAAACCAATCCTGAATGAGTTTCAAGATGTTGTACCGGAAGAGATTTCACATGGCCTTCCACCTTTAAGAGACATCCAACATTATATTGATCTTATTCCGGGAGTTATTCAACCTAACAAGGTAGCATACAAAATGAGTCCCAAGGAGCATGAAGAACTTGAAAGGCAGGTGGATGAATTGGTGAAAAAGGGGTTAATTTGGGAAAGCATGAGTCCTTGTATGGTTCCAGCCTTGTTGGTGCCTAAGAAGGATGGCTCTTAGAGAATGTGTGTGGACAGTCATGTTAGGATGGAGTCGGCACTAAGAGGGGGTGAATTAGTGCTTATGATAAAAACATCGATTTTGAAACTTCATACGTTCGATGAAAATCGATATTGAAAAGATGAGTTTAACTTGAAAGCTCGTTCGTAAGCATAGTGAAAGTAGTAAGCAAGTAAGGTTGTTTGCAATAAAGGTAAATAGCAAGAATAGAAATGCAAACCAAGTTTTATAGTGGTTCGATCGTTGTGACCTATATCTACTCCCGATTCCTCTTTACTCAAGGCCATCGGCTTCCACTATCGATCTTCTTTCAATGGGCGAAGATCAACTACCCTTACAACTTGATTCTCCTTTTAACAAGTTTAGGAGAGAACCTTTACACCCCCATTACCTCCTCTCTTAAACTTCACCAACACTTAAGAGCTTGAGAGGAGTTCTCATAAGATTACAATAGTGTTTTTCTTTCTTTTTGCTCTCAGTTGATGTGTTATTTGAGCACGGATAAGAGGGTTATTTATAGGCCCTAAATGGATTCAAACTTGGAGCCTAAAAGTGTCTCATCCTCAGTTTTCGGGGTACTAGCGATACCATCGCCTGTGCTGGGTGGTACCACCATCTACAACACTGACATTAGGTGGTACCATCACCTAGACTGGTGGTACCACCACCGCCCAATTTGGCGGTACTATCGCCTAACACAGTCTCAAAGACTGTCTTGGAGATTGAGCCTCTAGTGCCACCGCTTGACCCAACTTTTGGGTCACTGAATGGGCCTTTCTCTTGGCCCAAAATAGCCCCACTTTGGGCTTAGTTGGCCTCTAATTGAGTTGGCCTAATTATGTTCTAAACCAACCTAATTACAACTAAAACTACTTCGATCTAGACATGTAATTGGTTCATCCGGTGCTTCTTTTGACCCTTCGGCACATTGTCCTCTCCTTTGGCATATTGCCCAATCGACATGTTGTCTTCTAACTATTATGGACGAGTCTGGCACTAAGAGGGGGGGTGAATTAGTGTAGCGGTAAAATAACGTTGATTTAAAACTTCGTTGCGATTAAATCTGTTTTTGACGAAAAATCGTTTCGTAAAGGTAATAACTTTGAAAGTGTATGGAAGAGAGTAGTGGATGTAAAGCAAGTAAAATGGTTTGCAGTAAAGTAAATTGCTCAAGA
>LVTN01001219.1:17482-87156 GCA_001649415.1 Musa itinerans
CACTAAGAGGGGGGGTGAATTAGTGCAGCGATAAAAATTACGTCGGTTCAAAAAACCTTCGTACAATAAAAACTGATTTCGACGAAAACCGATTTCGAAAAGATAACTTGAAAGCGTTTTCGTAAAGATAGCTTGAAAAGTGTAGTGGATGTAAAGCAAGAAGGTGAGGCAGTTTGCTATGAAAGTAAATTACTCAAAGCGGAAACACAAACCAGATTTTAGAGTGGTTCGGTCGTCGTGACCTACATCTACTTCGCCGATTCCTCTTCCGTTGAGGTTCGGTTATCGGCATCCACTAACGGTCTTCCTTCAATAGGCAAAGACCAACCACCTTTTACAACTTGATTCTCCTTTTATCGGGTTTAGGAGATAACTCTTACACCCCCACTTTCTCCTCTCTCAACCTATTCTAACACTTAGAACTTTTGAGAGGAGTTTCACACAAGATTGCAGCAGAGTTTCTTTCTATTTGTACTCTCAAGTCTTGTGTATTTTAACCAGGGATGAGAGGGGTATTTATAGGCTTCAAGTTGATTCAAACTTAGAGCCTAAAAATATCTCATCCCGGGTTCCCCGGGCATGGGCGGTGGTACCACTGCCTAGTGTCAATCTGACATTGATACTGCCCTGGGCTGTACCACCACCCAGTCTGGTGGTACCACCTCCTGGCACCCTGCTAGGGGTGGTACAATCACTTAGACTGGCAGTATCACCGCCTGACATAGTCTTGAAGACTGTGCCACGATGGTGAGACTTCTTGGGGCATAGTTTGGGCCTCTTATTGGGCTAAACACAGTTCTTACATGGGCCTAGCTGGCCCCTAATTGGGTTAGCCCAAATCCAAGCCCAATTACATGCTAACTACAAAATCCTAAGACATTTGCTAAGCTAAACAAGTCCCTATGTCTATTCTTCCAGCGAGCTTCCGGCGAACTTCCGGCCAACTTTCGACGATCTCTCGGCAATGTTCCAGCGGACTCCCAACAAGCTCCTGGACTTCATGACGTACTTCTTAGCGAGTTTTGATGAGCTTTTCTGGCAAGCTCCGAGACTTCTCGGTTGGTTCCGTCAGAACTTCCGACGAACTCTCAAACTCCCAACGAAATCGCGTCCTTGACTCCGGGACTTCATTTTGCTTGATGCCTTGCTATCATAGTTAATCATGTATATGTAAAAACATACTTTGATCTAGACAATTAATACTAAGCATTAATCAAGTTGTCCGGCATGTCATTGGTCCCTCGATGCTTCGTCCGATTCTTCGGCGCATCGTCCTCTCTTACGGCCTATTGCCTAATCGGCCAGTTGACTCCGCAACTCCGATATCCTTGGCGCAATATCCGCTCTTCTTGGCCCAATGCCCGAATCCACAGCCCGAAGCCTTTTGTCGATACGTCGACCGTTCCTCAGGCCCGACGTCCAATCATCTGACATATTTTCCACCGGCCCAACATGATTTTTCCTGCTTTAATTGTCTCATCCTGATCGAAGCATCCTATGTCACTCAAAACACAGATTAAAACATAAACACATATCAATTGTTTTCATCATCAAAATCCGAGATTCAACAATCTCCCCCTTTTTGATGATGACAACCAATCGATGACGGAGTTAACCAAACTCCCGAAGTTTAAACAAACTCCCCCTATTAATATGCCATATTGATAGAAACTCTTGGATTCAAAAATCCAAGCAACATGTCATGATCAAATCATGCATGACATCAACATACTTCTCCCCCTTTGTTATCAATAAAAAAGAGAAGTACCACTATCCATATGTTTGGAATATAAATTCAAATCATTGCATGAAAAACATAATATCAAGTTTTATCATCATGCAATTTGAAGCTAGAAAATTTAGCAAGTGTTACATCATGCTTAAAACATTTAAGCTATCAAGTTGTAGATATGCAAGGTATCCAATTCTTCGGCGCATCATCCTCTCTTGCGGCCTATTGCCCAATTAGCCAGTTGACTCCGCAATTCCAATATCCTTAGCATAATATCTACTCTTCTTGGCCCGATACCCGAATCCACGACCCGAAGCCTTCTGTCGATACGTCGACCATTCCTACGGCCCGACGTCCAATCTTATGACATGTTTTCCACTGGCCCAACATGACTTTTCCTACTTTAATTGTCTAATCCTGATCGAAGCATCCAGCGTCACTTAAAATGCAGATTAAAACATAAACATATATCAATTGGTTTCATCATCAAAATCCAAGATTCAACAGTTCTTACGTCAAAACCGTGCATCAACGTTTAAAACGGAAAAATAAAAAATCATCAAGATCAAAAAGTGTAACACATAATTCCAAAACATATGATTTCAAATCGTTACTTCAAGTCCTCATGCATAAAAATTATCAAGCATGATACAAACATTTATTTTCAAAACATTCATCATGATAAGACATACAAGCCAAAGAAATCATTAAGCATAAGGCATTTTCAAAATTACTTTGTTATTAAACATGGTTTCATTGAGCATAAGGCATTTTCAACCAAAATTATTTTGTTATTAAACATGTAATTTTTATTATCATTTTCAAAATTACTAGCATGATCTCATTTTTTTGCATTTTCATTACATTTTTAAACATGTAATTTTTAAGAAAAATAATTAAACTAAATTAAAAAAATAATGTATGAAAAAATATTATATAATTTCGAAATAAATTAAGGGCATTTTGATTACCTTATCGTCGAAAGCCGTTAAGGCGTAGTTTGCCACCTCGCCTTTGTTGATTTTCTCCTCGTCTTCGGATAAGCTTGATTCGTCCGAGATTGCTTCCTTCTTCTTGCGTTCATAGCAAGTAGTTGCGTTCTTTTTATCTTTTAATTTTTGTTTCATTAACTTTTTAAATTTTATGAGTAGTTCAAGTTCACCATCACTTGAGCTTATGCTCGAGTGGTTTTCAATTGTTCTAAGTCTGAAATCCTTCATGTTCTTTGGAAGGTAGTTCTCAAGTTCTTCACGTGTATTGCATGTCATTTCATAGGTCATCAAAGACCCTATTAGTTCTTCAACTGGTAAATGGTTTAAGTTTTTTTATTCTTGTATTGTCGTTACTTTAGAATCCCAATTTTTATTAAGAGAATGTAAAATTTTATTTACAAGTTCAAAGTCCGAGAAACTTTTACCAAGTCCTTTTAGACCATTGATGACATCCGTAAATCGGGTGTATATGTCTCCAATGGTCTCACTCGGTTTTATATGAAAAAGTTCAAAATCATGCATCAAAAAGTTGATTTTTTAATCTTTAACTTTGTTAGTGCCTTCGTGTGTGATTTCAAGAGTGTGCCAAATATCGAAAGCCATTTCGCACATAGAAATTCAATTAAACTCATTTTTATCTAAGGCATAAAATAGAGCATTCATAGCTCTAGCATTTTAGGAAAAAATCTTCTTCTCCAAATCATTCCAATGGTTCATTGAAAGAGAAGACCTTTGAAAATCATTTTCCACAATACTCCATAAATTTAAATCTAATAAAAGCAAGAAAACTCTCATTCGAGTTTTCCAACATGTGTAGTTCATCCCATTGAAAAAGGGAGGACGAATGAGAGAGTAACCCTCTTGAAAGCCAAAAAGAGTCATTTCTCTTTGGGTGTTAAACCAAATGAGAAAATGAGGCTTTGATACCAACTGTTAGGAATAGGTCCGACACTAAGAGGGGGGGTGAATTAGTGTAGCGGTAAAATAACATCGGTTTAAAACTTCGTTGTGATTAAATCCGTTTTCGACGAAAAATCATTTCATAAAGGTAATAATTTTGAAAGAGTGCGGAAGAGAGTAGTGGATATAAAGCAAGTAAAATGCTTTATAGTAAAGTAAATTGCTCAAGACGAAATGCAAACCAAATTTTAAAGTGGTTCGGTTGTCGTGACCTACATCCACTTTGTCGATTCCTCTTCCGTTGAGACCACCAGCATCCACTATCGATCTTCCTTTAATAGGCGAAGATCAACCTCCTTCTTACACCCCTCTTCTCCTTTTCACAAGTTTAGGAGTCAACCTTTACAAGCACACACACTTCTCTCTAAACTGAATTATAAGTTTAAGCTAGAGGAGGGATTTCTCAAGTGGTTTCTATAACATTTTCTCACTTTAAAACTCTATGTGCTTGTATGTATTAACCAGGGATGAGAGGGATATTTATAGGCCTCAAGTTGATTCAAACTTGGAGCCTAAAAATATCCCATCTCGGGTTTCTTGGGTACGGGCGGTACCACTGCCAATGTCAGTCTGACACTGATACTGCACTGGGCGGTACCACCGCTTGGCACCCTGCCATTGGATGGTACCACTGCCCAGTCTAGCGGTACCACCACTTGACACCCTGCTAGGGGCGATACCACCACCCAGACTAGCGATACCACTGCCTGACACAATCTCAGAGACTGTGCCACGATGATGTCACTTCTTGGGACACTGTTTGGGCCTCTCATTGGGCCCAACATAGTCCTTACATGGGCCCAACTGGCCCATAATTGGATTGGCCCAATTCCAATCCCAATTACATGCTAACTATGAAATCTAAGACATTTACTAAGCTAAACAAGTCCCTATGTCTTGGTTTCTTCCAACGAGCTTCCGGTGATCTTTCGGCGAACTTCCGACGAACTCTCGGGCAATGTTCTAGCAAACTCCCGGCAAGCTCCTGAACTTCATGATGATCTTCTTGGTGAGTTCTGACGAGCTTCTTTAGCATGCTCCTAGACTTCTCAATTGGTTCCTGCAGAACTTCCGACGAACGTCTGGACTTTCGATGAACTCTCGAACTCCCAACGAAATCGCATTCTTGACTCTAGGACTTCATTTTGCTTTATGCCTTGCTATCATAGTTAATCCTGCACATGTATAAACACACTTCGATCTAGACAATTAATACTAAGCATGAATCACGTTGTCCGGCATGTCATAGGTCTCTCGACGCTTCGTTTGATTCTTCGGCACATCGTCCTCTCTTGCGGCCTATTGCCCAATCGGCCAGTTGACTCCGCAACTCCAATATCCTTGGCACAATATCCACTCTTCTTGGCCCGATGCCTGAATCCATGGCCTGAAGCCTTTTGTCGATACGTCGATCGATCCTCCGGCTCGACGTCTAATCTTCTAACATGTTTTCCTCTAGCCCAACATGATTCTTTCTGCTTTAATTGTCTCATCCCGATCGAAGCATCCTGCGTCACTCAAAACGTGGATTAAATCATAAATACTTATCAATTGGTTTCATCATCAAAATCCGAGATTCAACACTCACAACATCCGATCTCCTTGGTGCAATATCCGATCTTCTTGGCCCAATGCCCGAACTCATGACACGAAGCCTTCTGCCGACACGTTGACCATTCCTCCGATCTAATGTCCAATCTTCTAACATGTTCAATTCCAGCCCAACTTCTTATTCTTCTTGCTTTAATCAATTTGCCTCTTCTTATCGAAGTTAGTCCTGCGTCACTCAAAATGCAAATTAGATCATAACATTATCAATTGGTTTCATCATCAAAATCCGAGATTCAACAATCTCCCCCCTTTTTAATGATGACAACCAATTGATGACGTAGTTTAAAGCAAACTCCCCCTATCAATATGCCATATTGATAGAACATTGAATTCAAGTTAAAGCAATTTTAATCATGAATCCAAGCAACATATTATATGTATATCATTGCATTGCATGCATCATTATCATCAGTTTTGCATGCATCATCATAAATATTTCAAATCATCATGGTATCAAAATATCAAAGTATATTACATCCTACCATATATGATCATCATATCATCATATCTTCTCTCCTTTTGTCATTAACAAAAAGGAGAAGTGCAACTATCAAGTTTTAGAGATATGAAAGCTTAGCTATTTAGCAAATTTTTAATCATTTTAGAGCATGCAAGCCAATGAATTCTTTCTTCTCTTTTGAGAAGTGCAAGATAGCATGTTTTTGCATCTTCTTGAAATATATAAGCTAGCAAACTTTGCTTCTCTTTTGAGATGAGCAAGCTAGCAAGTTTGCTTTTCTTTGTGATGTGCAAGCTAGCAAGTTTTACTTCCTTTTGCAATATACAAGCTAGCAAATTTAGCAAGTTTTACATCATTTTCGAATATACAAGCTAGCAAATTTTATAATATTTTAGAACATGCAATCTAGCAATTTTATCTCCCCCTTTGTCATTATCAAAAAGAATGGAAGAATATAATTTTATAATTATTTTTCCTTTACATCAATTTTCACATCATGACAAAGATAAATAACAAGGATAAATTTACATCAATATTTCAATCATCAAAAATACAATATCAAGTCATTAATACCAAAAGACCATGTATCATTTTTTATAAATTTCTTCTTTTGTAAATAGAAGGAATGATATAAAACGATCTTGACTTAAAAAGAAAACTCCAAGTCATAAAAATCAAGAAATTAATATCATGATTCGAAAAATGTATAAGAAGAGTTTATGCATTTGGGAGATTTAACATTCAAGCTAGTAATTTTCTTGCTCCCCTTAGTCATTGTAAGAAAAAAGAAGAGGGGAATAATACAATGGTGCAATTCATTTCCTTCTAACATCAATGCTTTAAGCATCACATAAGGTATACAACCATAAATATAAAGAATTTGTATATAACAAAACTCAAGTCATAAATTATCAGGATGTCAAGTGGCATATCATGGTTTATTAGGATAAGTCTCCTCTTTATTAAATGACATATTTATTAAGATAAGTCTTCTCTTTAGTAAATTATCCTCTTTAGTGGTATATCATGGCATATCATGGTTTATTAGGAAAAGTCTCCTAGACTGTGTCAGGCAGTAGTACCGTCAGACTGGGCGATGGTACTGCCTAGTGTCATTGCTGCAGGTGGTGGTACCGCCTAGCACAGGCGGTGGTACCACTAGTACCCCAAAAACCTAGGATGAGACACTTTTATGCTCCAAGTTTGAATCCATTTGGGGCTTATAAAGACCCCTCTCATCCCTGCTTTGATACCAATTGTTAGGATCGAGTCGACACTAAGAGGGGGGGTGAATTAGTGCTTACGATAAAAATGTCGATTTTGAAACTTCGTACGTTCAATGAAAATCGATATCGAAAAGATGAGTTTAACTTGAAAGCTCATTCGTAAGCATAGTGAAAGCAGTAAGCAAGTAAGGCAATTTACAATAAAGGTAAATCGCAAGAATAGAAATTTACAACTAAGTTTTATAGTGGTTCGGTCGTCGTGACCTACATCCACTCCCGATTCCTCTTCACTCGAGGCCACCGACTTTCACTACTAATCTTCTTTCAATGGATGAAGATCAACTACCCTTACAACTAGATCTCCTTTTGACAGGTTCAGGAGAGAACCTTTCTACCCTCACTACCTTCTCTCTTAAACTTCACCAACACTTAGAGCTTGAGAAGAGTTCTCATAAGATTACAACAACGATTTTCTTTCTTTTTGCTCTCAGTTGATGTGTTATCTGAGTAGGGATAAGAGGGGTATTTATAGGCTCCAAATGGATTCAAACTTGGAGCCTAAAAGTGTCTCATCCCTATTTTTTAGGGTACTGGCGGTACCATCACCTGTGCTGGGTGATACCACCACCTGCAGCACTGACACTGGGTGGTACCACTACTTGACGCGGTCTGGAGACTGTGTCTAGGTGATACCACCGCCCAAACTGATAGTACTATCACCGCTAAGTCTGACGGTACTATCTCCTAACATAGTCTCGCAGACTGTGTCTTAGAGACTGAGCCTCTGGTAGTGCCACCGCTTGACCTAACTTTTTGGTCACTGAATGGGCATTTCTCTTAGCCCAAAACAACCCCACTTTGGGTCCAGTTGGCCCCTAATCGAGTTGGCCTAATTACGTTCTAAACCAACCCAATTACAACTAAAATTACTTCGATCCAGACAAATTATTACAAGAAAGAATACTAAGTTGTCTAGCATGTCATTGGTTTATCATGCACTTTCGTATGACCCTTCGGCGTATTGTCCGATCGGTATGTTACCTTCTCACAATATTCGATCTCCTTGGCGTAATGTCTAATCTTCTCGCAATCGATAATTTGTTTATTACTTATTAGATATTTGATTGATAGACTTTCCATGTTTATAGAATCTTCAGTTGGGACTTCCCTGTAAAGACAGAATCTCCATCAAAATCTATGGTACTCAATAATGAAAACTCCTAATTGGTTTCCTTTTTATTCCTTCTCCTTAAGCAATCTAGGAAATCGAAAAGAAAAAAAGGGATGTTGCCATGTGGCAACATGTGGTATTTACAAAAAATAAAACCCACAAGTGCTAAAATTATTCTGAAGGAAAGAAAAACATAACTAAACTAAACTAAAAATATTTTCACATTAATCCAAATCAAAATTTATCACCTATTACAAGGAATAGAGTGATATTTCTTTTCATCATGACTATTACAATAACAATAACAAAATCGAAATCTCATGCCTATTGTAAATTCTAAATGTACCTCAATTTTCCTTGATAATTCTTTTGAGGATCTTTCAAAAGTTGCCATCATTCACTTGGTTTCGTATGAACAACTTCTCAAGGTTTTATACTGATTGCTTAGAAAGTGGAAAATCAGAGATAAAAAATATGAATCTTTTATTGTTCTTCAGGATAATGAGCAGAAG
Source organism: Musa itinerans (assembly GCA_001649415.1). Classification (NCBI taxonomy): domain Eukaryota; kingdom Viridiplantae; phylum Streptophyta; class Magnoliopsida; order Zingiberales; family Musaceae; genus Musa; species Musa itinerans. The sequence continues at coordinate 26,147 of LVTN01001219.1, forward strand.
TCCAACAATAGTTTGCCATCATTTCCTCTTGAAATCTCTCTTACAAGAAAAAATTTTTAGGAATATCAAATAATAATTTCTTTTTGTTTTTCTCTTTCGGAATTTTATTCATTTTGTCAGGCATTCTCTTTAATGCTTCTTTAACTAAATAGAAAAGGGGTGAACAAGAATAAGCATCTTTAACTTGAGTTGGTCGGAGACCAACCTCGTCATTGTCACAATTTAACCATGAAACCTTTTATTCTAGATTCAAAGATTAAAAAAATAGTTTTTATCCAGAATTAAAATTTTATATCGTATCGATGTTTCAAACTTTGCTTGATATAGTATGGTACAGTGTATTGAGCGATATATCTGGGCATACTGAGTGATACACCTAATTTATGCATAAAATCCTTTGAAAATACTTTAAAATAAAAAAATTAGGATAGGGTTTTTAAGTTAGAATTTATAATATAGTAATAGTATAAGTTTAACAAAATCAATATAAATTAGGTAAGAATAGTATCACACATCTTTGTTGGACTTTAAGAAATAGTCTTATGCAAGGTTCGTATTTCAATCCATTACGGATTGTCTTTCTATAAATATTTAAATATCTACAGAAAAATCATTTGAATTGTTAGACTATTTTATTATACTATAAACTCTAAAATTTAAATAAATTAAATAATCACATATATAGATATACCTTATTGCTAATTCTACCACTAAAACGAATGACTGGCCTCCACGAGTGGTGGATCGAGGTCCTTGATTCTATACATCTGCATATCAATATGATATGTTTGTTAGACTCAATCATGAAATTGATCTTACGACATAGTGTATTGATACACCATATGTCATTAGTGTATCAATGTAGTGATGATCGTAAGTTAATCGTTATGAATCATGTTTGTCCGAGATAGCTTTTACTTTCACTATTGATCTGCTACTCTATATTATACTATTGCTTGGAGAAGTATGACCAACTATCACCGTACTATTGTTAGTCATATGATTCTCCATAATATGATGGTTGTGAATATGATGAGCTTCATTCTGTATCTACATCATGTAGGCTTTGTTGCATCTGCTCAAATTCATCCACTACTTTCCCCTTCCGCGCATAATCTTGACCAGTACCTTGTCGAGTTCCATAATCTGAATCTTGGGTGACATATGTAAAATATTGCTCCTCGGTCCATGCACCACCCTCAAGTTTTGTAGATGAGACTAACAACTGCCCGACATCATCACCATCATCCATCGAGGCACTGCTGTCCGTGTTGCTATCATGTCTCTGGACCGAGCAAGTTGCTGAATGCGATTGTGAAGGTATCTCATCACCTGACTCAATTCTTTGTAATAATGTGATTGATGCTATTGCCCTCCCCTTTGCCTTTGTACATTGGGCAGATGATTGTAACCATTGGGTGTTTGTAGTTCCTCGAGCAGTTTGACTCAATGTTGTTTAACTCTTGTCACGTTGTGATTGAGGAGGGTTTTCCACCTGTTGGGGTTGTGCTTCTTCTTCTTCTATTGCTTTGGTGATAAAATGCAAAGGACATTTAGGATCTCCCACCTCATCAAGTAGAGGATCCTCCTAGTTCTCTGCTACTTCAACCTAATCTAACATCGACTCTGAATCTTCATTGTAGAATTGGAGGTCGATGAGATCAATATCTAGTTCCTCCGGTTCCTTATCTAGCTCAACACATCGTAACCTTAGCCGCATATTATGATAAACATATACCAGTTTCTCTAACCATTTATACGAGAGTTTATTGCGGACCTTCGTGTGAATCAATACAAACGTTGACCAATTACGTTCGCAACCACTATATATTGTCGTTTGTAAAAGTACACGAATGATAACCTTCTTTAAATGTGGTATATCCCCTCCAAATTGTAGTCATCACTCAACTACAAAAAGATATAAATAAGATTTTATTAGCATAATAAATAATTAATATCAAATATAATTGATAATCAATATGTGTAACTTTTCCTCACTAGGATCCATAGTGTAACGACACGATATAGCTACAATATCGAAAAATGAACCAATTGTTTTTCAAAATAATTGACCATCCACAAGAGCATCGGTTATATCAATAGTGTTTAGCAAGAGCCGATATATAATATTTCATAGTGCCGTTAGTAAATCATTTTACGTTATGAGAGCATACCGATATTAAATTGTCGGGTTTAGATAGTACGCTGCAAGACATAAATTTGTTAGTTTGATTTTTTATTGTATAAAAAATAATAAATTAAATTATTCTGAATATGAATTTACTAGTATTATGGATATCTTGATCCATATGAACTTCGATCCGATACTCAATGATCTATACATATTACTTGATCTTAAAATCATCTTTGAATGCTTTCTTAACCTCCTCTCTTGTTGAAATCAACATATATTTAAGATATAACATCTGTGAATGCTTGTCCATATCGACCTTATAGAAAATAATATAAAGTAATTTCACATCTTTTATGATTTCTGTCGCGGTCTCTTAAAATCTAGAGGAAAGAATAAATTTTTCTATCTTCTTTCCATCACTCAATCTCGAATATCTGAAATTAAACCACTCTTGTGAGCTGACCATTGCCTTCAAGCCATACCTTTTTTGCTGTATTGACTTTAATGTAATAAAATTGGTAGCAAACTAAGTGATTCCAGGTTAAAGTATCTCACTATTTACATACTTTTGCATTAAAGCATGGACCTAATGATTACTAGTCATAGGTGCCCTATAAGCCAATCACGTGAGTGATGGCATGTGTGACATGACACGCACTCTTTTTGTTTATTATATTATTTAATATTTTATCACTTTATATTGTTTGTTGCATATATATATACATATTGTGATGTCCATGGATCTGTACAATGAGAATCGAATTTTGATGAGATCACAATAATGAGACTATTCACCTTTAAACACAGACCCTAAATAATCATAGTCAGAGGTTACTCAAAAGGGATATCAAGATAAGTAGACAGACTGGTGTGCTGTATACCTATTCATATGATGGAGGTAGCTGGTCTCATAGTTGCTCGTGTGGAGACACTAGGGCTACAATGTAGGTGCTCATTGGAGAATGAGTTCACTGATTGATTTGCTCATGGAATGTTAGATGGTTAATGATACCTCATTGTCAAATAGTGACTACGTTATCCCAGTAGTATACTTGAACCTTAGACTTGAGACACCTAGGATATCCTGTATGAATACTACATTCTTTGATACCGGACTTATAGGCCTAGAAGTTCTAGATCTAGCACAGCCGATCATCGGGAGTAACAGCCAACATTACGAGGACTATTGAGTATTGATAGAGGATCATTCACTCTCGATGTCATGAGAGGAATATCCCAAGTGTTTTTTCTTAGACAAATCCTAACCAGGGTCAATTGGATTGAGAGAGAAGAGTTCTTTGGGAGAATCCGATTAGAGCAAGACTCGAGTAGAAACTATCTGAGCCTGACAGTACCATGCCTGATATATGGTCTTTGGGATATTAAATGGATGAGGGACTACAGATACATGGTAACTAAGGACAAACATGTCCAATGAATTAGATTCCCTTGTATCGTCTTGGGACTATGACGTAGTGGCCTAGTACATCCATAGTCGATGAGTCAAGTGAATTATTATGAAGATAATAATTCACTGAGCCAAAAGGAGTTCTAATAGGTATGACTCATGGCCAGCTCGATATTGGGCCTAGAGAGTTACACACATATGGTATGCATTACGACGAGTAGAGGTTCGGATATGAGATATCCGCCGGAGCCCCTATCTTATTGGATATCCAATAAGCTCCTAAATTATTGGATCCTATGGATGAGATCCAATAAGAGCTAATGAAAGATTATTGGATAGAGATCCACAAATCTAAGAGGCTTCAATAGTTGGATGGAGATCCAATACCCAATATGATATGATCCATTTGGGTTAAATTGATAAAGGGCCTCTATAAATAGGAGGGAACTAAATACCCATAGGCTAGAGGTTTCTCGGTTGCCACCTCTTATTCTCCTCTCTCCTTCTCCTCAGATAGCAAGTGTGGAGATTTAGACAGTGATTTAAGGAGCACCATCGTAGCCTTGCTATATGGATCACCGCTAGAGAGGATGACGCTTGACCTCCTTCATCCTCTCCTAAAGAACTGTAGGGATTCAGGGATATATGATCTCCCTAGGTAATACAACTATCTCACGCATGGTTTTAAGTTTTGTGAGTTTTGCGCACCAATCTTCGCATGACGATGAACACCTGTTTGGAAATTTTGGGATACTTATTTTATGTTCTTCCGCTACGCATGTGATGTCACCCCTAGATTTCCCTACAGTGGTATCAGAGCCAGGATGTTCGTACGAATATTAGTTTTGAACTGTGTATGTAGTGTTTTAGAGAGGCTTTTAACGTCAAAATTGTTGATGCAAAAGCGAGAAAGGGCAGCAACTGTTGCTGCCCTCATAGATGGCAGTCTTGGCCGTCATCTACATGCAAGGGGCCGGCGGCCTGCCTGCAGCAAGCGCCACCTGCTGGTTGGGCACCAACAGGCAGAGCCGCCTGCGCGCGAGCACTGCGCCCGCCCACAAGGGCGGCACCTGCGGGCGCTGGGCCCACGTGCGAGCCCCAGCAAGTGGTGTCACCCATGGGCGAGCCGCCAGTGGGGGCGGGGCTCGCCCATAGCGGTGCCTACGGGGGCGATGATCACTCGCAAGGGGTAGTGTCGCCCGCAGCGGTGCCCACAAGGGCGCTCGGCCACAAGGGGCGGCACTATCAACGGGCTCCCGCCAGCGTGGCAGTAGCGGCCACAACGCAAGGGAGAAGGAGAAGGGACAGTAGGGTTTTTTAGATAAAAGATAATTTTGCCCCTCAAAATTTTAAAAATTCTGAATTCTATCTTTTTTTTGTCCAAATTATGAAAATACCCCTCATAATTTAGAAAAAATCTTATATGTTCCTAATTTTAAAAAAATATTAGTTAATTAAAAGGTTTAATTAACTATTATTATTATCTAGTAGTCCTACATAATGATATTTACATGTGATGTATGATGTAGACGGATGATCATGGACCATGTGATGTGTGTGTACATGTGATTATTATTATTATTGGGGCTAACGAGCCTCTAATTTTAATTTTTGTTTATTGTTGGGCCTACTGTCTATAATTAAGTTGTAATTACACGAAGAGGCGTAGCAGGAGCGTGGAAGTGATAGGAGGACCCACGAAGCCGAGATGGATGATCACAAGGCATGAAGATGCCTCATTGCACATGTAGATTTTGATGTGAGTGATTAGGCCCATTGGCTTGAGCCTGATCACATTAGGTTGTGGTTCATGATCATCTGGTGTGATTGCTCATGTGATGTGGGATTGCTTATACATCTACATTGCATACAAATATATATATATATATATATTTGTATGCAATGTAGATGTATAAGCAATCCCACATCACATGAGCAATCACACCAGATGATCATGAACCACAACCTAATGTGATCAGTGTAAGGCTATATTGACCCACGTGACCTTCCATCGTTAAAGGTATGGATCGATTCTCAATGTAGATTGAGTTGGTCGAGTCCCTCAAGGCTCACCTATATTGTGATTCGCTGTCTTGCCTACAACATAAAGATGTTGCTAGTCATAGGTGTCCTGCAAGCCAATCACGTGAGTGATGGCACATATGACATGATACACATTCTTTTTTCTTATTATATTTTGACATTTTTATCACTTTATATTGTTTGTTGCAAATATGCATATATATTGTGATGTCCGTGGATTTGTGCAATGGGAATCGGATCATGATAAGATCATGATAATAAGACTGATTTGCCTTTAAACACAAACCCTAAATAATCCTGATCATAGGTTACTCGAGAGGGACATCGAGATAACTAAATAGACTGGGGTGCTGTATACTCGTCCATATGATGGAGGCAGCTGGTCTCATAGCTACTCGTGTGGGGACATTGAGGATACTGTACAGATGCTCATTGGAGAATGAGTTCACTGATTGATCCGCTCACGAAATACTGGATGGTTGATGATGTCTTTTTGTCAGACAGCAATTCCGTAGTCCCAGTAGTGTGTATGTAGTTCTTAGACTTGAGACACCAAGGATGTCCTATATGAGTACTCCACTCTTTAATACCAGACTTATAGATTTAGAAGTCTAGTACAGCCAGTTATTGGGAGTGGTGACCAACCTTACAAGGGCTATTGAGTGTCAATAAAGGATCATCCACTCTCGGTATCATGAGAGGAATATCTCGTGTGTTCTTACTCAGATAAATCCTTGGCCAAGGTCATTCGGATTGAGAGAGAAAGAGTTCTTTAGGAGAATCCAATTAGAGTGAGACTCGAGGATAAACTATATGGGCCTAACAGCACCATGCCCGATATATGACCTCTAGAGTATTAGATGGATAAGAGACTATAGGTACATGCTAACTGAAGACAGATAGGTCCAAAGGATTGGATTCTCCTGTATCGTTTGGGGACTGCAACGTAGTGGCCTAGTACATCCATAGTCGATGAGTCGAGTGAATTATTATGGAGATAATAATTCACTAAGCCAGAAAGAGTTCTAATAAGTATGACTCACGACCAGCTTGATATTGAGCCTAGAGGGTCATACATATATAGTAGGTATTGCGATGAGTAGAGGTTCGGATTTGAGATATCCGTTGGAGCCCCTATCTTATTGGATATCCAATAAGCCCCTGAATTATTGGATCTCATGGATAAGATCCAACAAGAGCTAATAAGATATTATTGGGTAAAGACCCACTAATCTAAGAAGCTTAGGTAATTGGATGGAGATCCAATACCCAATAGGGCAAGATCTATTAGGGTTAACTAGAGGCCTCTATAAATAAGAGGGAACTAAAGGCCCATAGGTTGGGGCTTCTAAGTTTCCACCTCCTATTCTCCTCTCCCCTTCTCCTTATATAGCAGGCCAAGAGATTTGAGGAGTGTCATTGCAGCCCTACTGTGTAGATCACCGCTAGAGAGGAAGACGCTTGACCTCCTTCATCCACTCCCACAGATCTGTAAGGATTCAGTGATATACGATCTCCCTAGATAACACAGCTATCTTTTTGACATATAGTTTTTGATTTTGTGGATTTCGCGCACCAATCTTCGCACGACGATGAACATATATTGGGAAATTTGGGTTTTTGTTTTATGTTCTTCCGTTACGCATGTGATGTCACCTCTAGATTTTTCGACAGATGTCACCGATGACCTGAGGATATAGTATGCTTGGTCTAGCCCCTCGAGACTATATCATTGAATCAGACTTATCTTGTAATGATAGTATTGACTTAACCGAATATCATGGTTGGTCGAGTCCCTCGAGACCATAGTGGTTCGGAGGCCAAATAGGACGAGAATCACAAGGAGTTATGATCGGCGAGAGTTGCCTACCTTTTGGGCTTAATGTGATTGGTCGAGTCCCTCAAGGTTACACTAAGATACTGATTGGATCTCGATCCCCATTAAAATTCTACCAAAGACTTCCGTTTCACGTGTTGAGGGTGTCGTGTGACTCGCTAGAAAAATAGTGGGAGTAGATTAAGATAGAAGTCCATATCTTGATTGTTTATTTTTCTACAAAATCTGCATGTTATTTATTTCTACTACATCTACATTTTAAAAAAATATCGCTTTCAAATCCCTTATATAGTATACTTGATATCAACTACATCACTGGTTCGAATTATACGGATTGGCTCCATAACCTGAGAATTGTTCTCACGGTGGAGAAAATTGCATACGTCCTTGATACACTGATGCCTATGCATAAGGAAGGGGCAAGCGAGGATGAGATCGCTCTCTATGTAAAGTACATAGATGACTCCACTCTTTTTCAGTGTTACATGCTGGGCTCTATAACTCCTGAGTTATAGAGACAACATGAAAAGATGGATGTCAGATCCATTCTCCTACATATCCGTAAACTGTTTGAGGAACAGGGAAGGACTCAACGATATGAGATATCCAAGAGTCTCTTTCCTGCTAGGATGACTAAAGGGACACCAGTTCAGAACCATGTCCTATATATGATTGAGTGGATAAAGAAACTCACATGTCTATGAATGGTTATAAAGGATAACTTGTGTATGGATCTTGTTCTTCAGTCTCTACCAGATTCATTTTCACAGTTCATAATGAATTTTAATATAAACAAGCTTGAGGTGACTCTCCTTAAGCTCATCAATATGTTGAGGAAGGCAAAAAAACACTATCAAGAAAGAGAAGCCAATTCTCTATACTAGTGAGATCAGAAAAAAAAAAGACATAAAAGTCCCTTAAGGGTAAGGGCAAGGGCAGACTAGGTAAAGCAAAGGTTGCTAAGAAAGACACGGTAAAGAACAAAGACTAGTGTTTCTACTGCGACAAAGATGGGCACTAGAAGAGGAACTACAAAGAGTACTTTGCAGAGAGGGCGAAACAGAAGCTTGGAGAAGCTTTAGGTACATTCATTATCAGTCTTCATTTATCATACTCTTATGATAACACATGAGTATTGGATACCGGTAGTGCTTATCATATTTGTAATTTGTTGCAGATTCTAACAAGACCTAAGAGATTAGCGAGAGGCAAGATAGAACTTAAGATGGGCAATGGAGCAAAAGTTGCTATAGTAGCTATTGGCGAAGTCACCCTATATTTGCCTGGTGGAGCTATTATTACATTAGATACATGCTATTTTATTCCTTCTATTATCAAAAATATTTTTCCATTTCATGTTTGACAGTTAGTTGATATAAATTAGTTTTTGATAACAATGATTGTTCAATATTATTAGATGATGAGATCATCATAAGAGGAACATTGCATAATGGTTTGTTTATGCTAGACACTACTCAACATATCATGAATGTAAGTATGTCTACAAAGAAATGAGATGAGGTGAACAATGTATACTTGTGGCATTGTAGGCTAAGTCACCCATGAAGGAAGGATTCAAGAGTTGCTAAATGATGTATATCTAGATCCATTCAACTATGAGTCATATGCAACTTGCGAGCCTTGCCTTCATGGAAAACTAACCAACTCTCCATTTAGTGGAACTAGAGAGAGAGCCACTGAGCTATTGGAACTCATACATAGTGATGTATATAGACCCATATCAACTCATGTCATAGGTGGTTACTCCTACTTTATTACTTTTACTGATAATTTCTTAAGGAATAGACATGTGTAACTGATGAAGTATAAGTCCAAGGCCTTTGAGAAATTCATAAAGTATAAGAATGAAGTTGAGGACTAGATTAGAAAGAGTACAGAGTATTTAAGTATGTGAGTATTTGAGTACAGAGTTCACTCAGTTCCTCAAGGACCATGGGATTCTATCCCAATGGACACCTCTTTATACACCTCAGCTCGATGGTGTATTTGAAAGGAGGAATCATACACTGTTAGATATAGTGTGGTCCATGATGAGCTTCGCCAACTTACTTGTCTCATTCTGGGGATACGCCCTAAAGACCATAGGTTATCTTCTGAATAAAGTTTCAACTAAGTCAGTAGTGTCTACACCATATGAGATATGGAAAGGGAAGAAGCCTGATCTTAAGGTTGTTAAGATTTGGGGATGCTCTACCTACGTTAAAAGACACAATCTCGATGAGTTTAAATCTAGGACGGAATGGTGCAAGTTCGTGGGATACCCTAACGAAACTTATGAGTATTACTTTTATCACTCCGAGGGTCAAAAGGTCTTTATAGCCAAGAGAGCGGTGTTCCTTGAGAAGGAACATATGGCGGAGTGGGAGCGTGATAGAGTTGAGTGAGGTTGGAGAACCTAGCTCAAGCACTGCTCCACAGCCCGAGTCTGTTTAGGTGCCTAACACACAAGTTTCAACTTTACTTAGGTCTGGTAGAGTATTCTATTCTCCTAAGAGGAGATGATGTTGAGGATATTGATCATCAAACCTACGAGGAGGCTATTATGAGTATAGACTCTAGGAAGTGGCAAGAAGCAATGAATTCTGAAATAGATTCCATGTACTCCAACAAGGTTTGGAACCTAGTCGATGCACCCGAGGGTATTGTACCCATCAGTTGCAAGTGGATCTTCAAGAAGAAAATTTGAGTATATAGAAATGTAAAGACCTATAAAGCAAGGCTAGTGGCTAAGGAGTATCGTTAAAGGCAAGGTGTTGACTATAACGAAATCTTCTTACTCGTAGCCATGCTAAAATTCATCTGAATTCTGTTGGCTATTACAGTACACTATGATTATAAGATCTGGCAAATGGACGTGAAAACTACGTTCCTCAATAGCAACCTCGAGGAGGAGGTATATATGATACAGCCTAAGAGATTCATGTCCAAGGACTACCCAGATAAGGTGTGTAGGTTGCATAGGTTCATTTATGGACTGAAGCAAGCTTCCCAAGGTTAGAACATAAGATTTGATGAGGCGATCAGATCTTATGACTTCGTTAAGAATGAATATGAGCCTTGTGTGTACAGAAAGGTAAATGGGAGTGCTATCACCTTCTTGGTGTTATATATGGATGACATCCTAATCATGGGAATGATGTAGGAATGCTATCCACAGTAAAAGCATAGTTACCTAGACACTTCTCTATGAAGGACTTAGGGGAAACATCCTATATCTTGGGGATTCGGATCTATAGAGATAAATCCAAGAGGATGCTTGGCTTGTCCCAGTCCAGAGACATAGACACCATTGTCAAAAGGTTTGACATGAAAAATTTCAAGAGATGTCTTATACCAATAAGACATGGGACATCACTTTCTAGGAGTATGTCCTTATGCCTCAGTGATAGGGTCTATCATATATGTCATGCTATGTACCAGACCTGATATAGCGCATACTCTAAGTGTCGCAAGCAAGTATCAGGCGGATCCAGGCTTGGAGCACTAGAAAGAAGTAAAGTGTATCCTTAAGTACTTAAGCATGACTAAGGATCTTTTACTAGTATACAGAGGTAGTAGCCTCTTGAATGAAGGCTACACGTACTCGAGTTTTTGGTTCGATGTTGATGATAGCAAGTCTAATTCGAGGTATGTGTTTACCCTGAATAGAGGAGCGGTATGTTGGAAAAGTTCCAAGCAAGATACTACTACTAACTCGACCATAGAGGCGGAGTATGTTGCAGTATATGGATGAAGAAGTTCATCACAAATCTAGGAGTCATGTCGGACAGTGAGGAGTCGATCCCCTTATATTGTGACAACAATGAGGCAATTATTCAAGCGAAGGAACCCACGTCTCTTCATAAGTCTAAGCATGTTCTGAGGAGGTTCCACTTGATCAGAGAGATCATGACCCAAGGAGATGTAGCAGTGGAAAGAGTTACATCCAAAGATAACATCGTAGATCCACTAACAACGCCATTATTTTAGATTGTCTTTAAGCGTCACGGGGGTCTGATGGGGATCAAACACATAGGTGATTGGCTTTAGATCAAGTGGGAGATTGCTAGTCATAGGTGCCCTGTAAGCTAATCACGTGAGTGATGGCACGTGTGACATGACACGCACTCTTTTTGCTTATTATATTATTTGATATTTTATCACTTTATATTGCTTATTGCATATATGTATATATATTATGATGTCCATGGATTTGTGCAATGAGAATCAGATCATGATGAGATCACAATAATGAGATCGATTCACCTTTAAACATAAACCCTAAATAATCCGAGTCATAGGTTACTCGAAAGGGATATCGAGATAACCAAACAGACTAGTATGCTATATACCCATCGATGGATGCAGCTGGTCTCATGGATGCTCGTGTGGGAACACTAGAGCTACAGTGCATATGCTCATTGGAGAATGAGTTCACTAATTACTCCGCTCACAGACAACGATTCCATCATCCTAGTAGTGTACTTGGACCTTAGACTTGAGATACCAAGTATGTCCTATATGAGTACTCTATTTTTTGACATCGGACTTATAAGCTTGGAAGTTTCAAATCTAGTATAACCGGTCATCGGGAGTGGCAGCCAATCTTATAAGGATTATTGAGTGTCGATAAAGAATCATTCACTCTTGGTGTCATGAGAGGAATATCCCATATATTCTTGATCAGACAAATCCCTAGCTAGGGTCATTTGGATTGAGAGAGAAAGAGTTCTCCGGGAGAATCCGATTAGAGCGAGACTCGAGTAGAAATTTTATGGGTATGACAATACCATGCTCGGTATACGGTCTTTGGGATATTAGATGGATGAGGGACTATAGATAAATGGTAACTAAGGACAGATAGGTCCAATGGATTGGATTCCCCTGTATCGTCTATAGACTGCGACATAGTGGCCTAATACGTCCGCAGTCGATGAGTCGAGTGAATTATTATGGAGATAATAATTCACTGAGCTAGAAGGAGTTTTGATAGGTATAACTCACGGCCAACTCAATATTGGGCCTAGAGGGTCACACACATATGGTAGGCGTTGCGATGAGTAGAGGTTCAGATATGAGATATCCGTCGAAGCCCCTATCTTATTAGATATCCAATAAGCCCCTGAATTATTGGATCATATGGATGAGATCTAATAATAGCTAATGAGAGATTATTGGATAAAGATCCACTAATCTAAGATGCTTAGGTAGTAGGATGGAGATCCAATACCCAATATGATATGATCCATTATGGTTAAGTTGACAAGGGACCTTTATAAATAGGAGGGAACCAAATACCCATAGGCTAGAGGTTTCTTGGTTGCCACCTCCTATTCTCCTCTCCCCATTTAGGCAGCGATTTGAGAGGAGGATGCTTGACCTTCTTCATCCTGTTCTATAGAACTACATGGATTCAGGAATATACGATCTCCTTAGGTAACACAAATTATCTCACACGTGGTTTTAAGCTTCATAGGTTTTGCATATCAATCTTCCCACAATGATGAATATGTTTTTGGAAATTTGGAGATTTTTGTTTTCTGTTCTTCCGATACGCATGTAATATCGCCCTTAGATTTCCCTACAATGATGATTATATATAAAATTTATAATTGATTGTGCTTGAGCTATACAATTCTTAATCGTATCTAGCTCATGAATATCCTTCAGCATTAGATCTATGTAATATGTTGCACATGGAGTCCAAAAAAATATTTTTCTCTTTTCCATCCATTGTAAATAGGCCTTCTTGAAATTTGTTCCATTATTGATTATTATTTGGACAACATACTGTGGTTCAATCTCCTCTATTATAGTGTCCATCAAGCTCTCAATATAGTTTGCATCTTGGATATTTTCAGAAGCATTAACTGACTTATGAAACATCACTCTTCTGTTGCAATAAACAAGAAAGTTGATGATACTCATTCTTGTTGATCTTGTCCAATTGTCATCAATGTCACCCCATATTTGTCACATTGCCTCTTGAAGGATTTGATCCAATCCTTTAGTTCTACCACCTTCTCATCTAAGTATATGCTATAAATCTCCCTCGATGTTGGAGGTTGGATCTCCGTGCTAGACTTTTGAATAGAAGAGACAATGCTCTGATAATATAGACCTTAGGTTATGTTGGCTGGAATCCTGTGGAAGTTGAACCATTTTGAAATTGCCTTCCTAATATCTCGTTTCTTTTCTTTTATGTATGCATCGTCAATCCATATTTATTTTGTTATTTGTGGGGTATAGGCTTACAAATTAATATCAACAATATTTGGTGCGGACCTCTTGCCAAGACCTCTCATAAAACCATGGAGTCCATCATACCTCATGCTACTAGTTCGGCCTAACTAAGGAGGAGCAGTTGGTTGCCTCATGCTGGCCAACCTCTGGATTCCACTATCACTGCCATGCTCCAATTGTGAGTCTGGTCATCGATGCCTTATTGCTTCATCGACCATATACTAATGCTTCAATGATGCACGAATCTCAATTGTGAGATCCAGGTCAACTCCATTGTCACAACCCTCATACTAATCATAAATTGGTTCTTACGTAGCCCTATAATATTTTTCCTCAACTCTTGCCTTTTTTTTTAATGTATCTTTCTTTGCTTATTATAGCTTGCTTTAAAATAATTTATAGATCTATGTTGGAACCTTCTTATGTTTTATAAAATAAGGATACCTGTCGACCAAATGCATCTTCACCCAAATTATTCCTCCACCCTTGCCAATGTAGTCACAATAAATACATTGCCAATAATGACTGTTCCCATTCATCTTTTGGGCATGAACCCATGCATCATCATGTGGCTATTCATTTCGTGTCATGATCCTACCAAATTTAAATCAAATAAGGTATAAAGTATAAACATATTAAATTGACCAAATATCGATTAAAAATCACTAATCGTAGCATTAAATGATTTTATTAGAACATAACTAATCTGATTTTGCCATCATAAATATGTTAAATACATAAAAGAAGCATTAAATATATAATTTGATTCAAGTCAAATTACGATAAAATCATCATTAGATACACTAATCATATGATTAACATGGTTAATTATCCACTAATTACTTCTCTTTCAACACTATAAATATGTCAAATACCTTAATAAGTATTAAAGACATTGAATTGACTTAAAATCAATCAAATTTCGATTAAATCATCATAAAATAACTAATTACAGTATTAAATAATTTTAATAAAACCTAACTATACAAAAAAGAAGCATTAAATATAAAATTTTGATCCAATATGGGTCAAATTACAATAAGATCATCATTAGATACATTAATCACATGATTAACATAGTTAATTATTTACTAATTATTTCTTTTTTAATACTATAAATATGTTAAACACATATTAAAGACATTAAATTGACCTAAAATCGATCAAATTTTGATTAAATTATTATTAAAATGACTAATTACAGTATTAAATAACTTTAATAAAACCTAATTAAACCATTTTACCATCATAAATATACAAAACACATAAAAGAAGCATTAAATATGTAATGTTGATCCATATAGTTCAAATTACGTGAAACCGTCATTAGATACACTAAAAATGATTAACATAGTTAATTACCCACTAATTACTTCTCGTTCAACATTATAAATATGTCAAACACCCTAATAGGTATTAAAGACATTGAATTGACATAAAATTAATCAAATTTCAATTAAATCATTATTAAAATGACTAATCACAGCATTTAATAACTTTAATAAAACCTAATTAAACTTATTTTATTATCATAAATATCTTTCAATATTTAATATGCATGAAATATAAATATTTGACCTATTAAGTGTCTAATTTCGAATTAATCAATATTAAACACACTAATCATAATATTAAATATTTTAATTACTCTTTAATTAAAGAAAGAGAATACATACCTCTTGATTAGAAAGTTCCTCTTAATCTTCTCAAATTAACCTTGATTCAATTCATAAATCGTTATTTTATAGAGTTTAGGAAAGCTTAAATGTGAGAAAAAAGAGTTTTGAGATAGTTTAAGAGAGTATGAGAGTGAAATGGAGTGAAATATGGGAGAAAAAGAGTTTAAAAACCTATAAGAAAGGGCTTCAATAGTCAATTTGACCATTGGAGCACTATTACCGATCGGTAATGGTCGATTTACGGTTACCAAGCGATAACAGTCGAAATCGATTATTACCGAACCGTGCCAAGCAATAACAATTGAAATTTCGACCATTACCACATGATATAACCCTATATCGACTGATACGGGGCGACGTTAAGTGTTCTGCCTAGTTGCGGGTGGTCCAGATACTAGTATGCTGTCGGACCGGTACGTACCTGTAACATCCCTCATTTTTTAAAAATTTATAAGGGCTTATTTGTAATGTAGGGACCAAAGAGTAAATATTAAAAATTTGATATGGTTTATGAAAGATTCAAATTTAAGTTAAAGAAGAAAAAAAATGGTGGACATATGTCACTAGCTAACTTAATGGTGCCACCTAAGTTTATCCTATGGATGACACCTAAGCCTCTTTCATGCATGCTTGCCACCTTGCAATTATTATATTAGCTAAATCTAATGCATTAGAGGAGAAATAAAAGTATGAAAACTTAAGAGCTGCAGCCAACGATGGTTTGAGAAGAGAACGGAAGAGGAATTGAAGTAGAAGAGAAAGAAAAAGCTTAGCTTTGGCTTGAGGTTTTGCATCAATTTCACACCTTTGTGACTCAAATTTGTTTAAGGCAAGTGTTCTAACTCCTTCCTATAGAAATCTTGATCTCTAATTTCATCTTAATTCTGAAAACATTGGAAGATTTTGGCTTCATACTTGATTATTCTATTGTTTGGGAATAAAACTGAGTCTGGAATTTTTCGAGATTTGACTTTTTTATATTGTTATGGCCATAACTTTCTCCACGGATCTTGGATTTCGGAGAAACCATATTCTTCTAAAAATAAACTCATAGATCTTTCTTTTGATAATAAGATTAAAAAATTTGGAGTCTATTTACCTATCGAAACTGTTATTTCAATTGACCCTATGAAATCTGTAAAATAGAGATTATCGGTTTTGACCTTAAAGTACTCTCTTGCTTATAACTCTGTGTTAAAAACTTTGATTTATATGAAACATGATTTATTGGAAACTAGACTCATAAAACTTTTTGTGCATATTGGATTTGAATGATTTG
The DNA here is from genome assembly GCA_001649415.1 of Musa itinerans. NCBI lineage: Eukaryota > Viridiplantae > Streptophyta > Magnoliopsida > Zingiberales > Musaceae > Musa > Musa itinerans. The sequence continues at coordinate 42,770 of LVTN01001219.1, forward strand.
GATCATAAATACCTATTGAATCATCTGTTCAATTCAACTCTATGAATTCAATAAAACAGAGATAATGTTCTCTGACCTTTGGTTACTAAATTGTTTATAACTCCTTACTGGAAACTCTGATTCATACAATACTTGAGTTATCAAAAACTAGATTGATACATCTTTCGAATTTCTCATATTTTGTATAAATTGGAGTATAACTGATTATCCAAAAAATTCATGCAATGTGCCTCTCAAATTCTGTCACAATTGAGCTTTGATCGATTTCGCTTATTCTTATTTTGTATCTTTGGAAATTGATTTCACCTAAAATCCTTACTTCAGTTTAGCTTTACATTATTGCTTTAAATTTTTATATACTCTTGTCCTACAAATATTTGCATACCTGAATCTGTTATGTAAACTTTATGTTTCTATCGCAATGTTTCGTATAAGCATATGCATTTTGTGGTTCCGCATGTGTTTCCGATATGTGCCAACTTTATTATTCACAATGCCCTTTTATACTCTGGTTTTTATGGGATTATTTGGACCTTGCTAGAAATAGTAAAGCGATTATATAGACCTTTGCCAGAAATGATAAAGGAATTATCTGAACCTTTGCTGGAAATGGTAAAGGGTATATGTTTAGAGCCCGCGATGCTCTAGATTATGTTTGGTGGTCATTCAGAAATTGATGGACCATATTATGTTATGATCCCACTTCACCTTCTATTTGCTTGATATGATATCCAAAGCTTTGGTTATATGCTTCTATTTGTGCTTTGGATAAGAATGAAATGTATGCAACGTCATATACGACGTTTGAGCTTTTGTTTCGTATTTGTTCCTTGATATGTTTCGAAAAGTTTCATTTGTTATTGATATGTTCTGAAACATTTCATACGTCCTTGATATGCTCCGAAATACTTCATATGACATTGATATGTTCCGAAACATTTAATCTGCCATTAATATATTCTGAAATGTTTCATCCGCCATTGATATGCTCCGAAATGCTTCATATGCCATTGATATATTCCGAAGCATTTCATCTGTCATTGATATATTCCAAAATATTTCATTTGTTATTGATATGCTCCAAAACATTTCATACGTCCTTGATATGCTCCGAAATACTTCATATGTCATGGACATGCTTCGAAACATTTCACACATCCTTAATATGTTCTGAAATGCTTCATATGCCATTGATATGCTCTATAACATTTCATATACTATTGATATGCTCCGAAATGCTTTTTATGCCATTGATATACTCTAAAATGCTTCATATGTCATTGATATGTTCCGAAACATTTCATTCGCCATTGATATATTTCGAAATGTTTCATTACGTCAATTATTTGCTCCAATTAATTTTTACTCCCTTGTTATGAACAAAATATGCTTTGAATGAAATGACATTGTAATTCTGCATTCATTGAGCGGCTATCTATAAACTCTTGTATTCTTACCTTGTATTTGGTACCTTATTTGCTTTGAAACTATCTTTTTTCACCATTGATATATTAGTCGCTTATTGAGCTATGTGCTCACCCCGTTGCTATATAAATTTTTCAGGATAGATTGCCACTCTTTATAATGTTTAATTTGAGCTACGACAGTAAAAAGCTAGAAGACTTTGGGCAAACCTTTAGTGGATGATATGTTTTGTTGTATAAGTGCACTTAGTGTCTAATAGAATGTTGATAGTAAATATAAACGTATGAGTGTTAAGTAAATTTATGTAATGATATGAATATGTGGTAAATATTGGTCTTTATGATTGTATAGAATACCACACTTATGGATTTATGATGTGGTTATTGTCTGGGCGAGTTGGCTTTAGATTTTACGATTCATCGAGTAATGTTGTATATGATTTTAAACTGTACAGGTTTTATGAATTATGGAATTATGAATGTGAATGACTTGAATGTTTTTCTCAATGTCCTCAAATGTGTGTTTGGATCCTGGAATCAGATTATTATTGATTATAAATTTGGGGGCCATGACAATACCGTTCGTACCGAGCAGTATTATTTAAAATTGTAAACCTTGATTTTTATCTTACAAAATATACTTATATTTTTCTTTTTTTTGTTAAAGGAAGTGATTTATTTTCCTGTAGTTCACATTAGTAAAACTCTTTTAGAGCTTTCATGAATGTCCCATCATAGGTTTCCTCACAATAAATATAATTCAAACTAAAATTATTTGTAAAATCTCTTAAAAATGATATATATATAAATATAAATATATATATATAAGCTTTAAAAATAAAAACATATTCTATAATCATCTTATTGTCTTTTACTTATTGAAATATATTTTATTTTTGAGTTTACTATAATCTTTTTATTGTATATTATATGTTTTAAATGGATTTATAAATGCATTGAAAGCATGATCAAATTATTCACATTGGTTAGCATGATCAAATTATAATATTAGGATATCCATCGGCCAGATGCATTTTCATCTGAGTTATTCCTCCACCTTTATCAATGTAGTCACAATAAATACATTATCAATGATAACGATTCCCATTTATCTTTCAGGTATGAACCCATACATTATCATGTGATTATTCCTTTGGTGTCATAATCATACAAAATTTAAATCAAATAAGCTATAAAGTATAAAGATATTGAATTGACTAAATATCGATAAAAAATCATTATTCATTGCATTAAATAATTTTATTAAAACATAACTAATCTGATTTTATCAACACAAATATGTTAAATATATAAAAAAACATTAAATATATAATTTTGATTCTCAAATTATAATAAAATCATCACTAGATACACTAATCACATGATTAATTACCTACTAATTACTTCTCTTTTAACACTATAAATATGTCAAACACCTTAATAGGTATTAAAGACATTGAATTGACCTAAAATCAATCAAATTTCAATTAAATCATCATTAAAATAACTAATTATAATATTAAATAATTTTAATAAAACCTAACTAATGCTATTTTACCATCATAAATATATGAAATACATAAAAAAATATTAAATACATAATTTTGATCCAATATGGGTCAAATTACGATAAGATCATCATTAGATACACTAATCACCTGATTAACATAGTTAATTATCCACTAATTACTTCTCTTTCAATACTATAAATATGTTAAACGCGTATTAAAGATATTAACTTGACCTAAAATCAATCAAATTTTGATTAAATCATCATTAAAATGACTAATCACAACATTAAATAACTTTAATAAAACCTACTTAAACCTATTTTACCATCATAAATATACAAAATACATAAAAGAAACATTAAATATGTAATATTGATCCATATAGTTCAAATCATGTGAAACCATCATTAGATACACTAAACATGATTAACATAGTTAATTACCCACTAATTACTTCTCTTTCAACACTATAAACATGTCAAACACCCTAATAGGTATTAAAGATATTGAATTAATAAAAAATCATCAAATTTTGATTCAATCATCATTAAAATAACTAATCACAGTATTTAATAACTTTAATAAGACCTAATTAAACTTATTTTACTATCATAAATATCTTTCAATATTTAATATGCATGAAATATAAATATTTGTCCTATTAAGTGTCTAATTTCGAATTAATCAATATTAAACACACTAATCATAATATTAAGATTTTAATTACTCTCTAATTAAAGAAAGAGAATACATACCTCTTGATTAGAAAGTTCCTCCTCTTAATCTTCCCAAATTAGCTCGATTCAATTCATAAATCGTTATTTTGTAGACTTTAGGAAAGCGCAAATATGAGAAAAAAGAGTTTTGAGATAGTTTAAGAGAGTATGAGAGTGAAATGGAGTGAAATATAGGAGAAAAAGAGTTTAAAAACCTATGAGAAAGGGCTTCATGGTCAATCTGACCATTTGGAGCACTATTACCGATCGATAATGATCAATTTACGGTTACCGAGCGATAATGGTCGAAATTGATCGTTACCGAACCATGCCAAGCAGTAACAGTTGAAATTTTGACTGTTACCGCCTGATATAACCGTATATCGATCGATATAGGGCGATGTTAAATGTTCTGCCTAGTAGCGAGTGGTCTAGATACTAGTATGCTGTCGGATCGGTATGTACCTGTAACATCCCACATTTTTAAAAATTTTGTAAGAGCTTATTTGTAATGTAGGGACCTAAGAGTAAATATTAGAAATTTTATATGATTTATGAAAGATTCATATTTAAGTTAAAGAAAAAAAATGGTGGACATGTGTCACTAGCTAAATTAATGGTGCCACCTAAGTTTATCCTATGGATGACACCTAAGCCTCTTTCATGCATGCTTGCTATCTTGTAATCCTTATATTAGCTAAATCTAATGCATTAGAGGAGAAATAAAAGTTTGAAAACTTGAGAGCTGCAGCCAATGATGGTTTGAGAAGAGAAGGGAAGAGGAATTGAAGTAGAAGAGGAAGAAAAAGCTTAGCTTTGGCCTGAGGTTTTACATCAATTTCATACCTTTATGACTCAAATTTATTTAAGAAAAGTGTTATAACTCCTTCTTACAGAAATTTTAATCTCTAGTTTTATCTAAATTCTGAAAACTTTGGAAGATTTTGGCTTCATACTCGATTATTCTATCGTTTGGGAATAAAACTGAGTCTGGAATTTTTTAAGATTTGACCTTTTTATATTGTTCTAGCCATAACTTTCTCCACTGATCTTGGATTTAGGAGAAACCAGATTCTTTCGAAATTAAACTCATAGATCTTTCTTTTGAAACTAAAATTAATAAATTTGGAGTCCATTTACCTATCGAAACTGTTATTTCAATTGACCCTATTAAAATTTAGAAAATAGAGATTGTCGGTTTTGACCTTTCAGTACTCTCTTGCTTATAACTCTCTATTGTAAACTCTGATTTATGTGAAACATGATTTATTGGAAACTAGACTCATAAACCTTTTTGTGCATATTAGATTTGAATGATTTGGATCATAAATACCTATTGAATCATCTATTCAATTCAACTCTATGAGTTCAATAAAATAGAGATAATGTTCTCTGACCTTTGGTTACTAAATTGTTTATAACTCCTTACTGGAAACTCTGATTCATACAAAACTTGAGTTATCAAAAACTAGATTGATATATCTTTTGAATTTATTATATTTTGTATAAATTGGAGTATAACTGATTATCCAAAAAATTTATGAAATGTGCCTCTCAAATTCTATCATAATTGAGCTTTGATCGATTTCGCCTATTCCTGTTTTGTATCTTCGAAAATTGATTTCAGCTAAAATCCTTACTTTAGTTTAGCTTTACATTATTGCTTTAAATTTCTATATACTCTTGTCCTACAAATATTTGCATACCTGAATCTGTTATGTAAACTTTATGTTTGTATCGCAATGTTTCGTATAAGCATATGCATTCTGTTGTTCCGCATGTGTTTCCGATATATGCCAACTTTATTATTCACAATGCCCTTTTATACTCTGGTGTTTTTGGGATTATTTGGACCTTTGCTAGAAATAGTAAAGAGATTATATGGGCATTTGCCAGAGATGGTAAAGGGATTATCTGGATCTTTGCTGGAAATGGTAAAGGGTATGTGCTTAGAGCCCGCGATGCTCTATATTATATTTGGTGGTCATTCAAAAATGGATGGACCATATTATGTTATGATCCCACTTCACCTTCTATTTGCTTGATATGATATCCAAAGCTTTGGTTATATGCTTCTATTTGTACTTTGGATAAGAATAAAATGTATGCAATATCATATGCGACGTTTGAGCTTCTGTTTCGTATTTGTTCCTTGATATGTTCCGAAATATTTTATTTGTTATTGATATGTTCTAAAACATTTCATATATCCTTGATATGCTCCAAAATGCTTCATATTCCATTGATATGTTCCGAAGATTTTCATCTGCCATTAATATATTCTGAAATATTTTATCCGTCATTAATATGCTCTGAAATGCTTCATATGCCATTGATATGTCCCGAAACATTTCATCTATTATTGAAATGTTCCAAAATATTTTATTTATTATTGATATACTCCAACACATTTCATACATCCTTGATATGCTCCGAAATGCTTCATATGTCATTGACATGCTTCGAAACATTTCACACGTCCTTAATATGTTCCAAAATACTTTATATGTCATTGATATACTTCATAACATTTCATATGCCATTGATATGCTCCGAAATGCTTCTTATGCCATTGATTTACTCTAAAATGCTTCATATGCCATTGATATGTTTCGAAACATTTCATCCGCCATTGATATGTTCCAAAATATTTCATTACATCCTTATATTAGCTATATCTAATACATTAAAGGAGGAATAAAAGTATGAAAACTTAAGAGCTGCAGCCAACAATGGTTTGAGAAGAGAAGGGAAGAGGAATTGAAGTAGAAGAGGAAGAAAAGCTTTGCTTTGGCTTGAGGTTTTGCATCAATTCCACACCTTTGGGACTCAAATTTGTTTAAGGCAAGTGTTCTAACTCTTTTCTATAGAAATCTTAATCTCTAATTTCATCTTAATTCTAAAAAATTTGGAAGATTTTGGCTTCATACTTGATTATTCTATCGTTTGGGAATAAAACTGAGTCTGAAATTTTTTAAGATTTGACCTTTTTATATTATTCTAGCCATAACTTTCTCCACATATCTTGGATTTATGAGAAACCAGAATTTTCCAAAAATAAACTCATAGATCTTTCTTTTGATACTAAGATTAATAATTTTGGAGTCTATTTACCTATCTAAACTATTATTTCAATTGACCCTATGAAATCTGAAAAATAAAGACTATCGATTTTGACCTTTCAGTACTCTCTTGCTTATAACTCTATGTTGAAAACTCTGATTTATATGAAACATAATTTATTAGAAACTAAACTCATAAAATTTCTATATACATCTGATTTGAATAATTGGGATTATAAATGCCTATTGAATTATCTGTTCAATTTAACTCTATGAATTCTGTAAAACAGAGATAATGTTCTGTGACCTTTGGTTACTAAATTGTTTACAACTCCTTACTGGAAACTCCGATTCATACAATACTTGAGTTATCAAAAACTAGATTGATACATCTTTCGAATTTCTCATATTTTGTACAAATTGGAGCATAACTGATTATCTAAAAAATTCATGCAATGTGCCTCTCAAATTCTATCACGATTGAGCTTTGATCGATTTCGCCTATTCTTGTTTCGTATCTTTAGAAATTGATTTCAGTTAAAATCCTTACTTCATTTTAGCTTTACATTATTGCTTTAAAGTTTTGTATACTCTTGTCCTATAAATATTTGCATACCTGAATCTATTATGTAAACTTTATGTTTGTATCGTAATGTTTCGTATAAGCATAAGCATTCTGTTTTTCCGCATGTGTTTTTGATATGTGCCAACTTTATTATTCACAATGCCCTTTTATACTCTGGTGTTTATGGGATTATTTGGACCTTTGCTAGAAATAGTAAAGGGATTATCATGACCGTTGCTAGAAATGATAAACTGTATGTGCTTAGAGCTCGCGATGCTCTAGATTATGTTTGGTGGTTATTCAGAAATGGATGGACCATATTATGTTATGATCTCACTTCACTTTTTATTTGCTTGATATGATATCCAAAGCTTTGGTTATATGCTTTTATCTGTGCTTTAGATAAGAATGAAATGTATGCAATGTCATATGCGACGTTTGAGTTTCTATTTCGTATTTGTTCCTTGATATGTTCCAAAATGTTTCATTTGTTATTGATATATTCTAAAACATTTCATACGTCCTTGATATGCTCCGAAATGCTTCATATGCCATTGATATGTTCCGAAGCATTTCACCTGCCATTGATATATTCCAAAATGTTTCATCCGCCATTGATATGCTACAACATGCTTCATATGCCATTGATATGTTCCGAAGCATTTCAGCCATCATTAATATATTTTGAAATATTTCATTTGTTATTGATATGCTCCAAAACATTTCATACATCTTTGATATGCTCCGAAATGCTTCATATGTCATTGACATACTTGATATCATTTCATACGACCTTGATATGTTCCGAAATGCTTCATATGCCATTGATATGTTCCGAAGCATTTCAGCCATCATTAATATATTTTGAAATATTTCATTTGTTATTGATATGCTCCAAAACATTTCATACATCTTTGATATGCTCCGAAATGCTTCATATGTCATTGACATACTTCGAAACATTTCATACGACCTTGATATGTTCCGAAATATTTTATTACGTCAATGATTTGCTCCAATTAGTTCGTTGAGCATTGTTATGAATACAATATGTTTCGAATGAAATGACATTATAATTCTGCATTCGTTGAGCTGCTATCTATGAACTCTTGTATCCCTACCTTGTATTTGGTACCTTATTTGCTTTGAAACTGTCCATTTTCACTATTGATATGTTAGTCGCTTGCTGAGCTCTATGTGTTCACCCCATTGCTATATAAATTTTTCAGGATAGCTTGTCGCTCGCTAGAATGTTTAATTTGAGCTACGACAGTGAAAAGCTAGAAGACTTTGGGCAAACCTTTAGTAGATGATATGTTTTGTTGTATAAATACACTTGGTGTCTAATGGAATGTTGATGGTAAATATGAACTTATGAGTTTTGTAAAAGTTTAAAGAACCTCTGATTTTGGAATGTTAAGTAAATTTGTGTAATGATATGAATATATGGTAAACATTGGGTTTTGTGATTGTATAGAATACTACACTTATGAATTTATGATATGGTTATTGTTTGGGTGAATTGGCTTTAGATTTTATGATTTATCGAGTAATGTTGTATATGATTTTAAACTACATAGGTTTTATGAATTATGGAATTATGAATACGAATGACTTAAATGTTTTTCTCAGTGTTCTCAAATGTGTGTTTGGATCCTAGAATCGGATTATTATTGATTATAAATTTAAGAGGCATGACAGTACCGCTCGTACCGAGCGGTATTATTCAAAATTGTAAACCTTGATTTTTATCTTATAAAATATACATGTATTTTTCTTTTTTTGTTAAAGGAAGTGATTTATTTTCCTGTAGTTCACTTTAGTAATACTCTTTTAGAGCTTTCATGAATGTCTCATCATAGGTTTCCTCACAATAAATATAATTTAAACTGAAATTATTTGTAAAATCTCTTGAAAATGGTCTATATATAAATATAAATATATATATATATAAGCTTTTAAAACAAAAACATATTATATCATAGGTTTCCTCACAATAAATATAATTTAAACTGAAATTATTTGTAAAATCTCTTGAAAATGGTCTATATATAAATATAAATATATATATATATAAGCTTTTAAAATAAAAACATATTATATAATCATCTTATTGTCTTTTACTTATTGAAATATAATTTTGGAGTTTACTGTAATCTTTTTATAGTATATTATATGTTTTAAATGGATTTATAAATGCATTGAAAGCATGATCAAATTATTCACATTGGCTAGCATGATCAAGTTATAACATCAGGATATCCACCGGCCAAATGCATCTTCATCTTAATTATTCCTCCATCCTTGTCAATGTAGTCACAATAAATACATTGTCAATGATAACGGCTCTTATTTATCTTTCAGGCATGAACTCATACATCATCATGTGACTATTCCTTTGGTGTCATGATCATACAAAATTTAAATCAAATAAGCTATAAAGTATAAAGATATTGAATTGACCAAATATCGATCAAAAATCACTAATCATTGCATTAAATAATTTTATTAAAACATAACTAATCCAATTTTATCATCACAAATATGTTAAATATATAAAAGAATCATTAAATACATAATTTTGATTCTCAAATTATAATAAAATCATTACTAGATACACTAATCACATGATTAATTACCCACTAATTACTTCTCTTTCAACACTATAAATATGTCAAACACCTTAATTTGTATTAAAGACATTGAATTGATCTAAAATCAATCAAATTTCAATTAAATCATCATTAAAATGACTAATTATAATATTAAATAATTTTAAAAAAACCTAACTAATCCTATTTTACCATCATAGATATATGAAATACATAAAAGAAGCATTAAATACATAATTCTGATCCAATATAGGTCAAATTACGATAAAATCATCATTAGAGACACTAATCGTCTTATTAACATATTAATTACCCACTAATTACTTCTCTTTCAATACTATAAATATGTCAAATACCCTAATAAATATTAAAGACATTAAATTGACCTAAAATCAATCAAATTTTAATTAAATCATCATTAAAATGACTAATTATAACATTAAATAATTTTAATAAAACCTAATGAAATCTATTTTACCATCGTAAATATGTGAAACATATAAAAGAAACATTAAATATATCATTTTAATCTCTTATAGTTCAAATTATGATGAAACCATACACTAATTACATGATTAACATTGTTAATTACCCATTAATTACTTCTCTTTCAACACTATAAACATGTCAAACACCAAGTATTAAAGAAATTGAATTGATATAAAATCGATCAAATTTCGATTAAATCATAACTTTAATAAAACCTCATTAAACTTATTTTACTATCATAAATATCTTTCAATATTTAATATGCATGAAATATAAATATTTGACCTATTAAGTGTCTAATTTTGAATTAATCAATATTAAACACACTAATTATAATATTAAAGATTTAATTTACTCTCTAATTAAATAAAGAGAATACATACCTCTTGATTAAAAAATTATTCCTTTTAATCTTTTCAAATTAGCCTTGATTCAATTCACAAATCATTATTTTATAGAGTTTAGGAGAGCATAAATGTGAGAAATAAGAGTTTAAGATAGTTTAAGAGTTATGAGAGTGAAATGAAGTAAAATATGGGAGAATAAAAGTTTAAAAACTTATGAGAATTGACCATTGGAGCATTGTTACCGATTAGTAATGATTGATTTCGACTATTACCGAGCAATAACGGTCGAAATTAATCATTACCGAACTGTGCCAAGTGGTAACAATCGAAATTTCGATCGTTACTGCACGATATAACCTTGTATCGTTCGATACGGGGTGATGTTAAGTATTCTGCCTAATAGCAAACAATCTACGTATTGATATGTTGTCGATCCGGTAAGTACTGCATATATACATATATTTTATTCGAAATTATAAACCTTGATTTTTTATCTTATAAAATATACATTTTTTTTTATTAAAGGAAGTGATTTATTTCTCTCTAGTTCACTTTAGTAATATTCTTTTAGAGCTTTCATGGATGTCCCATCACAGGTTTCCTCACAATAAATATAATTAAAACTGAAATTATTTGGAAAATCTCTTGTAAATGGTATATATATATATATAAGCTTTTAAAATAAAAACATATTATATAATCACCTTATTGTCTTTACCTATTGAAATATATTTCATTTTGGAGCTTACTGTAATCTTTTTGTGGTATATTATATGCTTTAAATGGATTTATAAATGCATTGAAAGCATGATCAAATTATTCACATTGGTTAGGTGGTTTATAAGATTGATAGTATGGATCAAATAGAGTACCAAATGAAAGTAAATTACAACGAAGAAAAAGTCTCAGGGTCAGATCATCTTCCCCTGTATTTTTAATTGGAATCCTTCAATGTTTTTTGTTATTTTCTCTCGAGTTATCTTACCCAAATCATGGTTGGTAACTTCAGTTGAAGTCATTATGTAATCAAGGATCGATATCAGATTAAGCGACGTTGGAATATGGTGATCCATGTGCTCCAAAAGGTTACCCTTGGGATGGACTAAATCGCACTTACCCCCTCTGACTCTCCAAGGATCACAGCTTTGTAAGTTTCTTTAAGAGGCTTTATATGAATCTTGATAATCCACAATGTTCAGGAATATGATATAGCACATTTAAATGTCACGTAGGAACCTTTCGTCAAGTGGGTTAAAAGGTGCAATAAATGAATCCTTTGTCAACCTCAAAGCAATCCAAATCAATTTTTTCTGTTTTTGAGAAAATAATAAAAATATTCATTGGTTTTAAAATCAAAGTATTAACTCTCCTGTAAGCATTTTCAAAGGCCGAGGCTATTTAACCCGCCTAATGGTTCTTTTCTTTGATCCAAATGCTGAGATGCGCTGATTTTTTGGGCACTCACTCTTCTGGAAATAATCTAAGTAGGGATCTCGAGCCTCATACAAAATGGAGGTATTTTTTCATGTAAACATTTAGAATTAGATAATTAACCAATAGATAGATCATAGAAGTAGTACTCTCAACTTTTTCTCCCAGAAAATGACAAAAAATTCATAATAAAGTATCTTGCTTCGTTTGTGATCTTACTAATAGAAGTCCATTAGATAGAATACTTCAACAATTTCATTTATTGTAGCTCTCACAATTTAAATTTCAGTTACCTATAGGAACATTTTGCAATGATCTACAGTATAATTTCGAACTATATCTTTTCATTTACACTTGATATTCAATGCCTTGTGTAGACAATTTAATCCATAAACTTATCCCCTTACGTTGTTGCTGTAGTTAATTTCATTGTCGTAGAAAAGCAAAAGGCATGACTGACATGACAAATCGAAATGGTAGTGATTCACTAATGATTGTTTTTTCATAGATCTATCCTACAACAATTTAATGGGGCCAATACCTGTTAGTCCAGCAGAATTACACAATAAAACAAGGAGTAAAGATTTTTTCGTTCAGACAAATCAAAACATAACGGGAAGGACTTCAAAGTTCTGAACTAAGTTCTCTACTCGTCTTTGGGTGCCTAGAATAATAATAATAATAATACATAAACATATATGGGTGAGTATTCTATAAAGAGGATAATCATAATTTTGAGGATAAGTATCCCGATATTGAAGCCTGAGGTAAAAGAATTTTTCTTTCTAAATCTACTTACAACTGCAACTTCACATACGCTCAACAATGCCTATCACTCTGATCTTTCATCCTGTGATATACTGAAGTAGGCTTATCAATCTGGTGACTCAGTTAGTCTAGTTGATCACAGATGATGGGGAAATATACTCAAGTACTCGTTTTGAACATCCTTGCAACAACCTATAATCTCTAAATGCTGTTGCTGCTAAAACTGCATACTTTTGGTCATTTGGAGTGGGGAATAAGTTATTCTATTTCATTTACAGCACAGGCATTTGTTGCTGCATTGACCTCTTTATGTTTCATGTTGGGGAATGGTCTAACTTTGACGATACGATACAAAATATGATTTGGTGTCTGTTTGTACTTGTGCAGGCACTACTACTACTCTGCGTACCAACTCGGGGAGAAGAGTGACGTGTATGGTTTCGGAATGGTGCTTTCGGAGCTGATCACAGGCAAACCCCCAACACAATCAGATCCAAATCATCCTCACAACATGGTTCAAGGAGTGCGTACGTAATAGGCTGGCCAGAGGAGACATCGAGGACGTTGTGGATGCCAATCTGCATGGGGGATTATGAAGTGAATTCTGTATGGAAGATTGCAGACGTGGCACTGATGATGTTAGTAATGTTACTTGTTTATGTAAAGGGCTTTCTTCTTCTTGTAAACAAGTTTCCAACTTTCCAAGTTTCTGTGCTGCTGTGTGCAACTATTTTGAGATTTATATTTACTAGCAAGCTTGTTTGCGTAGGTAGATAATTATGTTTTGTGAAACATTTCTTCAGATCATCAGTGTTCTAGATTGCATTTACGGCCAGAATAGATTTGAATGCAGATGTCAAGTTCTATGATCATTTACAGTGAGGTTTCAGTAGTACACTTTTTTATCTTCTTGTCAGTTTTATCACTGTTTCCTGACTAATCTTCCTGGTGTCAGCAGCAGTAGTCGTCTCACCCCAGGGATCTCCTTGCATCTGTAGCCACCGAGGAACGAGTCGTTGGATCCAACCTCACATGTAGACCAGTCGACGAAGCTGTTCATGTTGACAGTGATTGACGACGACGCTGCCGATGGGGACACAACTCATCCGCAGCTAGCTCGTCGTCGAGAGCGGCACTCCATGGATGGCCTGCAGAGGCATCGAGAAGACGGTGCTGGGTCAGGGACAGCGAATGGAGTTTGCCTGCTTCTTCTTCTTCCTCTTCTTCTTCTTCTTCTTCTTCTTCTTCTTGAGATCGGTGTTCCAGTAGTTCTTGACGTCATTGTCGGTTCTAGAGAATGCAGATGACGCTGTCTTCTTCTTCGGTGAAGCCTCCGTGCTTGATGTCCGGGCTGAGGTAGTTGAGCCATCCCAAGCGCTCTTGCCACAACGTCTCAGTCGTGCAACATGTAAGAGACGAGAATTGAACAGGAGAAGGCATCAAACCATGAGGTTGCAGGAGAAGAGGAATAGGAGGAGGACCTGCTTTGTGGGGCAAAACGATCCATTTGCCGCCGGTGATGAGCTTGTCGATGTAGGCCCGGAGGGGCGGCGTCTTCCTCGGGCGACCACGGGTCTCGTTTCACCCTGGCCTTGTCGCACCACGGAGCTCTCCCCGTCTCTCTCCCTTCTCTTCCTCTTCCTCGTGATGCAGTCAACACAAGGGGAAGCAGAGCAGGCGACTGGGGGAGACTTCCCTCACCCTCGAAAAGCTGGCGGCGAGTTCCCTCTCCCTTCTCTTCCTCTTCCTCGTGATGCAGTCAACACAAGGGGAAGCCCTGCATGCCACTCACTCTGTACACATAAAAATAAAAATAAGAAAATAATAATAATAATAATTATTATTATTATTCTATTTTAAATTATATATATATATATGTTAATCTCAATTTAAGAGAAAGAAAACTAAAAAAATCATTAACTATAGCGGAATATGCATAACAATAACAACATATGATGATGGGCAACTATTTTGATCAGTCATAGATCTTTTATCATCATTGAACTCTATATAAAATAATATAATATAAATTATAATATATATATATATATATTCATAAATAAATATATGTATGTACAACTCTGGATAAATGAGCGATTCGAAAATTAATAGGGAAATAGGTGCAAGATATTGTTTCAGGTTACTTCTCTTTTTGTAGGGAGGCATCCAAATAAGAGTTTCCGGTTACTTATTACAGGGTTAAATAAGAGATTCCAAATTATTTGAGGGGTATAAGTGAAAAAGGTTGTTTTCACCACTACTTCACCCTGATGGAGTTCTTTTCGTGCTTCTATACAGGCTTAAATACGATATTACAGACTCTCTAGGGGTGTAATTGTAAAAGGTTATCTCAGTTCTGTTTACCAATTAAATTCACTATATAGTATTTAAGAAGCAATTCCATATCTTGTAGGGGTATAAGTACAAAAATACTGTGTCTAATTGCCTTCGAGTTTACCCATCGATAATTCTCTGTCCTCACTAACCCTATTCTCTCTCTCTCTCTCCTCGCGGAATCCATCTCCATTGCTTCAGATCGGGGCTGAGATCGAGCAGATCCGCGTGAGAGAGGCGGTCGAGAGGGGAAGCGGAGGAAGAATCGAAGATGAGCGTGATCGACATCCTCACTCGGGTCGACGCGATCTGCAAGAAGTACGAGAAGTACGACGTTGACAAGCTCAACGCCGACAACGTCTCCGGCGATGACGCCTTCGCCCGCCTCTACGCCTCCGTCGGGGCCGACATCGAATCCGCCCTCCAGGTCTCGTTTCTTGACTCTGTTCGATTTCCTTCTGTCGGGGTTCGACGGATTGGCTGATCCGATCTGGCGATCTGGTGTAGAAAGCGGAGATGGCGTCTCAGGAGAAGAACCGGGCAGCGACGGTGGCTTTGAATGCTGAGATCCGGCGCACCAAGGCACGGTTGTTGGAGGAGGTCCCTAAGCTGCAGAGATTGGCCCTCAAGAAGGTCCGATGCCTTCGATGTCGTTTTGTCATTTTTATGTTTTCTGATGTTTTATTGCATTTTTAATTTATTTCTACAGCTCTGAGTTTGTGACTTCTTGTATTCGATTTCAAATCTAAGCAAAAAATTTTGGTTGTTTTTGGCCCTTATTCAAAATGGAAATCAAGTAGGGAAAGGATACTGCAGTTGAAATAAGAGCATAGAGAATTAACTGAGAGTGGAGTGGTTAGTCTGGCACGTATGTTGTGATTGTCTTTCTCACTTGGTTAAAGGAGAGAGAATTTTGTAAGGCTTTTATACCTTCTATATGTATGAAAATGCTAGGAAATTATAATAAGAAATTCGGAATAAAAAAGATCTTAGCTGAATGAGAATATTGAGAAGTTTGAATAGTTAAGTATTATGAATGATGGAATACAGAAGAATCTAACTTGTGATAAGTTGGAACCATAGAAGGATATTGCATTGGTAATGAATTAAGCCGATTCAATTATTCAACTTAGAAATACTATGTAAGGTAGAGGAAGACCAAAGAAGACAGCCATGAATGAGGGAAACTATGATGATTTTTGGTTAGTTGATGGATGGATACTGGAGGTTAGTGATAGAAAAGTGTTTGTGTGACAACCTCAAAGGTCTCAGAGTGAAGTCTTGTCGGTGCAGGAGAAAAACCCTGGATTCTTTTCAAGTACTGGATGATCGAATATGGTTAGAAAAAGTAGTTGTTTTTGCATGTCAAGTATTAATGTCCTTGTGGAACCTGTCTGTTTGAATTAGATCTTTGTCAGACCTTTGCAGTCAACCAATGACAGTATGAGTGCTATAAATTTTTAATTAATTTTATTTCTTTTTTCCTTGGAAACATCAAAAATGTATAGGGTCACTGCTGATTGCATTATATATATTATATAAAGTTATAGGTTATAGCTTTTACTAGAAATTCTTCAGAAATAAAAGTCATGTGTTCTAGTTTCATGCCATCATGAAAGGCAATTTTCATTATCAATGGTTCTTGTACCAAGTTTGAAAATAGCATTCAAGGCTCTCATGTTGTAAGTTTCCTTTGATTTAAACACCTTATTAGTCATGTCTTATGTTTCAAGTTTTATTCTTAATACATTTTCATTGGCTCCCTTGAGTTTTAGGTACTTGCCTAGACTATTAATTGAAAATGTACAGTGGCAAAGATCTGAAAACAGCATGTTTTAGTGCTCCTGTATTCCTAGACTTTCTCGTAATATATTCAATATTTTGTTTCAAATTTGAAAGGCCAAAATCTTTACTATCTTTCTGATCTTCTCTAACTCTTTCTCTGACAAGACAAATGAACAAGAGATACTTTTTTTTTCTGTTGTGGAGATATCTTGGTTCCAGAAAAATATTTCTCAATCAGGTTGTCTTATAAATTCTTTAATTATTTAGGTCCAAGGGATCTAACTCTCTTTGGTGATATTTTAGCTGGATCTTTTTTTTTTCCTTTTTTTGTATGAGTTTAATACTACTAGATTTATTCTAATGTTGATTAAACAAATGTTTGACTAAAAACTATCAGCTACACTTTTTTAGTTGTATAATACTGTTGGATCAGATGCATGAGGATATATCTGCTGCTATTACATTGCATGTAAGAAGTTCATGTGCTTGCAAGGTGGTAATTTCTTATGACCATTGAAGTTGTATACTAATAGTAAATTGTTTTCTTTTGATAATATACTTTAATTGCTGATATTAGTTGTTGGATCGATTGTTTCTGTAGTTAGCTACTTTCAAGTTCCAACAGCATTGCACCTTCATTATGGATGTTACTGTTTTTAAAAGTTCTTAATAGTCATGTCTTCTTGTTATCTGTCTTGATAATGGGATCATCATGAAACATGTAGAATGGAAAGATCAGCTAAAGCAAGTGCACTATCTTGATGATGCATTTAGTGCTTCTGATGGAGTTCTATTACAGGTAAAAGGGCTCTCGAAGGAAGAACTTGCTACAAGAAACGATTTGGTACTTGCATTGCCAGACAGGATTCAGTCGATTCCAGATGGCAGTACAAATGGAGCAAAACAAATAGGAAGCTGGAAAGCTTCAGCTTCTCGCACGGAAATTAGATTTGATTCAACTTCAGGTTATCTAATTTTAATTGATGTTGAGTGCATTCTATTGATTGTTTATGAAATTTCATATACGGTTAATGATATTTTTCCAAATCCGTTCAACCAAGTTTATTGGATGTCTGTTACATTCCAATTCGACAACATTCCAATTCGACAAAAGACCATATGGTAGTGCAATCAATGAATTTTTCTCCATTCGGCTGGCTATACAATAATTATAGATTTTGAAGTGGTGGTTTATGTACAATATAATTTTCTTAGTAAAGTGTATTGAGGTGCCATGACAAGTGGTCTATGGTTTAGGATCTCCTCTATAGAGTAAGGCGAGGTTGCTAGATGTAGATTGATATTGCTATGTCTAGCAAATGGGCAAAATAATGTTCCTATTATTACAATTAAATAAGGAACAGTGACAATCGTGTATGGATGTGATATAAAATTTTAGCAATTATTTTGTTATATTAATGGATGTTATGTATTTGAGGGATCAGAGGGAGAACAATGGTGTTGCATTCATTTTCATTTGGTTGTCAATTAATGAGTGAATCATCTAATTTAAACATGTCAGATATTTTTTATGCAAGCAGGATTGACTGATGCAAATTCTACGAGCAGAGTGAGACTAATGAGAACCTCTATAATTTTTGCTTGGTTGAAAGATGGAGAGTAAAATAACTATTAAGGAAGAATGTGCACTACAGGAATCATGCCTTTGAACTAGACAGTTCTTCAGACATGAGTATCTAGAATTTAATTGTGACTTACACTTGGATTGTACCAGAGTCTGCAGTGATTAAATTCTCCTATTTTTTATAATAAGCCTAGTATATTGGTAATAATTCTTATTGTTATTTACAACTTTGACATATACTTGACAAGACATTAATGTTTTCTGATGTCGGCTAATTTCTCATTCTTTATTTTTTCTGACCTCGTATAGGTCTTCCTCTACAGGTTGTTAATTGCTTCAAAAATCTGCTTCAACTGCATTTGCATTCTAGTAATTCTATCAAGCTTGTAGTTAACATGTGCTGCAAATAGAGTTCTTGAATTTGTTTGGTTAGTGCCTCATACATTTTCCGTTTTATAAATTTGAATGATCCAATAGAACATCTAACCAGACGATGTTAACCCTTTCAGAGTTTGACATCTTGGAGAGCTTAGAGTCTCTAAAATATATCCCCTCTATTGATCTAGTAGTACTCTTATACTTTCATGTGCAGAATATTCATTCATGCATATTAGTTGTATACTCATCGATATGAATGAATTTATGTAAGTTTGATATTTTGACATCATAACTTGGAGTAAATAACTAGATAAGGGGGAAATAGAAAAAGATGCAAAGGAAATGGCAATTTCTAAGGTACAAAACCAACCAATTATGCTTGTATATGCTATATGCTTTTGGAAAAGATCATACCAGAATATTGTCAGACTGATATCTTACCTTTCATTATGGCATGATTTGTATTGATATCCCAACAGGAATAAAAAGCTCTATCAGTATTGGGGTATTGTTGTTGCACCAGTGTACTGTTACATTATCAAACTGTTATTGTATAGTTGATGTATCACACAATATGTGAAACCTGCTTTTGTTAATCTCTTCTCTTCTTTTATGTTTCACATATTATTCCTGTATTAAGGTTTTTCATTTTATTTTTCTTGGAAGATTGATCTTTTCCTGGAATAAATTTGATTGTGCAGATGGAAGATTCGAGAGTGAGTACTTTCAGCATACTGAAGAATCAAGCCAATTTAGGCAGGAGTATGAGATGCGCAAAATGAAACAGGTAGTTTTGTCTTTCCGTGTTTTTCTTTCTGAACTTCAATGACATTCAAGACATCATATCCGTCGTCTTTAGATGTTCATCGGTTAAGACAAACAGGTACTTTTGTTTTTCCCATGATAAGCAGTAATATTTTTATGGCCCATTTGTGGCATCTATTGGTTAATTTACAAAACTCTCTATGAACATCTTCCTGAAATTTCTGCTTTTTTGCATTCAACTGACCAAATTGTCTGCAGGGATGGAAGTTGTCATGGGAACAAAATAATCTAGTATATTTTGTCATGGGAACAAAATAATCTGCATTCAACTGACCAATCCATATGTTCTTTAGTGGTTGTTCTGCACAACCAGTAATTGCTTTTGAAAGATTTTGCTAACGAGGAAATATTTTGCAGGATCAAGGCTTAGATATAATATCTGAAGGTCTGGATACCCTAAAGAACATGGCCCATGACATGAATGAAGTAGGATGTTTATTTTGCATTATGGAATTACATTATGAAATTGAAAACTACTCTAATTTCCTTGTATCGTACAGGAACTGGACAGGCAAGTTCCTCTTATGGATGAAATTGACACTAAGGTCAGATACTTTGCTTCCGTTAGACTTGTCTATTTAGAAGCGAGATAAAATTTGGGTTTTATATATATATATATATATATATATATATATATAGTGAAGCATCATTACAATGTGCAGGTCGACAAGGCTACCTCAGACCTGAAAAATACTAATGTCAGACTCAAGGATACTGTCAATCAGGTAGCTTTAATAATTTCACTTCCAAGGCAATAATGTTGGATATATTGTAGCAACACGTATTTCCCAACAACTTACAATTTCATCTCTAATTAGTTCCCTGGTTATATTTTTTCAGCTAAGATCCAGTCGCAATTTTTGCATTGACATAATATTATTGTGCATCATCCTTGGCATCGCAGCTTATCTGTACAAGTAAGCTTCGCTGCTGTGACTTTAGATTACCGCATAATGAAATTTATTCGTGATATTAGATTCAGTTTCATTATCCCCAATTGTTTTTTCAATTCTGATCCCATGTCATCCTTCAATATGAATTGCATAATTCTTTAGTGGAACGAATTACACGAATTCTGAGATTAATCATTTGTGGAAAGCAGAGTTTTATGGAACTCTCTCCAAATATTAATAGCCTTTTTTTCTTTTCGTGCCATGTGGGAGTAACAGTTATTCCCATTTTCACTTGATGCAGTGTTTTAAAGAAATGAGAAGGTGGTAAAGGAAAAGGAAACGGCTATCTCCTGTTTGTTGTCCAGCTTGTGTTTTCCTGAGAACAAAGCAAATGCTAGTGTGGGTGTGTATCATTACTGTTGTTGCCTCATTCTATTATACTTTGCTCGACTTCTACTGTATATTCGCTTTCAACAGAGACTCTTCTTGTTTGTTGGCACACTATGGAGGAGACACATGATTCATGGCTTGTGTGTTTGTGGGTTTTAAATCTCTCTCTCTCTTTTGATGGTTCTCTATCGAAAGCATCAATGCACGAAGGAGCAGATGAAGTTGTAAAGGTAGCAACAGCCATGAAGACAAAAAGGAGCATTATTCTGAAACACCCACCGCCACTTTGTTTCTTCACGCGTCAAAATAATGACGAAGGAGCAGATGAAGTTGTAAAGGTGGCTACAGCCATGAAGACGAAAGGAGCATTATATTCTGAAACACCCACCACCACTTTGTTTCTTCTTTTGTTGCATTACCGCTGAGCTTATATCAAATTCTAGTCGATATAAGGAAAGATTACTAAACAATGCGCAAACACCCGAAAAATGATCCCTTCACAACTCGAGTCAGCCTTTTATCGTAAACCGAGAAAGGAAAAGAAGTTAAAATGATCCCTTCACAACTCGAGTCAGCCTTTTATCGTAAACCGAGACAGGAAAAGAAGTTGCAAACACACCCGAAAAATGATCCCTTCACAACTCGAGTCAGCCTTTTATCGTAAACCGAGACAGGAAAAGAAGTTGCATTTTGGAATCCTCGCAAGGAAAGATTCCTACAGTTAGTTACATGAACCAGCACTTATTTGCTACCCTGTTTTCATAATGCATGATAACGGATGTAAATAATAGCTGGCATTTTTACCAGGCACGATATAATTTTCAAAAGAAAAACCAACGGGACCAAATAAATACCGTTAAAGAACAAACAATGGAAGCTTTTTCTGAATGCAATGTTTCATTTAAAGAACAACCTGTCAGTGGAACGAAAGGTAAATCTGAATGCAATGTTCCATTCCCATGGTAGTGCACCTGCAAAAAATATCACTATGCTTCCACTAAACAAGCAAACAAGAGGACTAGGATTAATTCCCTCCTCAAACAATATAGATTACTAAAAATAGTTCAGCATATAGTCGTCACTAGCATCAAAACTTCACATCATCCCTTGTGTCCCTAGTAGGCCACATTCAGAACCCTCCCCCCCCCAAGGGATAGAAAGAATCAAGAACCAGAAGGAGTGAGTGTGGCAGCTCAACCAACCATTCCTTACCTCTTTGCCTTTTGCCAACATAAAAAGAAGAAGAAGAAAAGATAAAAAGCATCAATGGTCACCGCATTTTGTAGTGTTGGGTTCTAGAAACTTGACAGTGCTGTCCGTTTAATGAGTACTTGAGCATTATGTCCACATCACGTGGATTCCTCTCATTGGGCTCCACCGTCAAGCTACCTACCACTGCTTCTCCCTCACAAATCGTCAGCACATCTTCAAGGTAAAGTACAGTTTGTTTCCAGTGCGTGGCCTTCGATCTCGGGCCTGCAGAGAACATTTCGTTCGTGCATAATCAAAATTTAATGGAATCAATAATGTAGCCGTTAACAAGCATGCAGTTTCCAATCTTGTTAGGGATGAGAGCATCGCAGCCCTTAAGAAATAGGCGATGCAGCAGAATCTAACACCTGAACTATTTTTCTTAAACGTGTATGTCGCACTAAGGTGTCATGAACAAAAAGAGCACCTATATGTTAGATGGTCAGTGTCTTGCAACTGCAACGATCTTCAATGTGCTCCTACTATGCTTGCAAAATCCAAACCTAGCTAGCTACAAACTCATCGAGTCAAATCCATCCTTTCTGACATTTCAAGTGTCAGGGGTATTATCATAGACCCAATTTCACAAACAGGTGAAATTTACTGACTAATGAAGTCCATACCTAACTATCAGTTTCAGAAAATATTCTCACATTTGAAAATTACTAACTGACAAGTAAAATGTCCCACATTATGCACAGTATTGACTACTTGAACGTAGAGGTCAGAAATCTGAATCATATAATTAAAGATCGGCAACTAACTCAAGGTAAACTTGCTTACATTTTTACGGCATACTTACATACGAGCATCAATAAGCCAATAAATCAATTATCAAGCATGAACGTAAATGCTGAATTAGTATATCTCAAAAATAGATTGCAACAAAGAAGATAACGAACCAGTAGAAAAGCCCATCAGCTTGTGACATTTGGTGAACGAAACATCAAAGTAAGCCACAAGAGCATGTATGTAGTCATTGCGTTCTGCCACTAGTTTAAAAGGTGCCATGAAGGACACATCGCCCGGTGCCATTTTAGAAATATCCATTGTCTAAGACAATCAGCAAAAATGGTTCAGACAACTGACGATCAAAGACATCTAAGGGAGGAGAGATGGACAGAGAGAGAGAGAGATGATAACAAAGATCACCTTGAGTAACTGGCAATTGGTAACAATTTGATTCTGGTCAACTGTATCAACAAGTGGTTCATTCATAGCCTGTTTCTTGATACAGCTCATGTCAAAACCATACACATTGTTCCAGACTGAAACAAGAAAAACAACTCCATAAGAAACAGTAACCAGCATAAAGAACATAACGAAACAGGGTTTGCTATAAATAAGATCTTGAAGCACGTCTGCAATGATCAGTTGGCCTTTTCTTTAGAAACTAAAAAATATCTTACACTAAGTGGCTGATGCTGACTGCAAAGAAAACATAGAAGGAAAAAGGCTCACATTCGATCTTATCTTCTTTGTATTCAGCATCCTCAATTGCCGTCAAATATAATGAAGCTTTGTCTGGTAAGACGATCCCATTGTTGTTCTACAAGAAGAAAGAATAAAAAAAAAATCATATTTTTGTTGTTCTCGTCTTGGATGGGTCTCAGTCAACCTAGTAACCATCACATTTTTGCTTTTTAGGACTCCAAATAACCAAACAAAACAAAAGAACATATCAACAAATGTATCATGTCAGAAAAGCTCAAATATATTAACCATCATTATGTAAAAATTTTATCATAAATGATAGAACAACATAGCAGTCAACCAAATTTAACTTCTTAATATAAGCCCATTCGTCCAGATAGAACCTCAATTTATATATAAACTTCCTCAGGACTAGAATATTTGCCTCTCAGTTGCAGGCTCATAAATTCTATTGGGATTGGCATAATGGCAACAGAAAGTGTGGACTATGAGTACCTACCAAATCCTGCAGCTAATTTAAATCATGTTGCAGCTTATTCTCTCACACAAGTGAAGCATTCTCCTAGTAATTGCAAGTCTCTGAACAATTCACCATAGTCAATTTTCCAAGCAACAACATATCTAAAAAAAAAAGCATAAACTTCCTCAGGACTAGAATATTTGCCTCTCAGTTGCAGGCTCATAAATTCTATTGGGATTGGCATAATGGCAACAGAAAGTGTGGACTATGAGTACCTACCAAATCCTGCAGCTAATTTAAATCATGTTGCAGCTTATTCTCTCACACAAGTGAAGCATTCTCCTAGTAATTGCAAGTCTCTGAACAATTCACCATAGTCAATTTTCCAAGCAACAACATATCTAAAAAAAAGCACAAACACAACAACTGCACTTGGGTGACACCCCTTTTTGTTGGAACACTGAATCCCAAAGAATGTAGATACTGGTTCTTACAGTTCATGAGGTGCATAGATTGTTCTTATATATCCTGTACTTAATTGCAGCAAGTGGAAGACAGAACAAAAAAAGATAACAGCACATGTCGCTTTCTGCTTCTCAAACCAATAATCTGTTTATCTTCTCATATGCCATTTTTTTAGTAAAATTAATAAGGTTTCATATAATTGATGGACAAATGGAACTTATGATTGGCAATGTTTTGCTTGCATGGTCGCGGTCATTTCTTCTTGTCCTTGACCATTTAAAAGAAAAGTTTTTTATACTATCATCAAGGTTTTCTTGTAATTAGATACTGATTATGCATAGACCTTGAACTTTTCTCAGATTGTAGCCCTAAAATTGACAGAACTTATGATTGGCAATGTTTTGCTTGCATGATCAGGGTCATTTCTTCTTGCCCTTGGCCACTTTAAAACAATTTTTTTTTTATACTATCACCAAGGTTTTCTTGTATTTAGACACTGATTATGCATTTGACAAGCTTAGACCGTGACTTTTCTCAGACTGCAGCCCTAAAAAAATTATCCCGATGTTCCTTTGACAGATATTCAATCCATGGTAGGTCAAGCGCAACAAACGAAGATAATGGCAAACCTAACCATGTAGCACAAAGATATGTACAGTACCAAATAGGTACTTACATGGCATAGAAAGAGAATACAAGCGAGATATATGAAACAAAGAAATAATTGGAGAATCACTTACAAGCCACTTATCACGTGCATAAAGAACTGTGTTTAGCATGTTCTCAAAAAGTAGGAAATAACCCATCCACTCAGAGATTATCACATCCACATGGGCCACTGGAAGTTCAATCTCTTCTACCTTCCCCTTTAGCACTGTTATCACTGAATTGAACATAGAACAAACATAAGATATAAGTTAGTAGCAGAATCATCCAACATAAAAGAACATATAATCACCATTAGAATATCCATTTGTCTGAACAATTTCTTTTGCCATGTCAGCCATAAGGGAGCACTCCACCTGCAAAGGAGATTTAACTTCACCAATTGAATCACAGAAAAGAAAAATGCACAAAACTAGTAATGATAGTCACATATCTTACCAAACCAGGCATACTATCCTAGCTTGATAAAATATGTAGGTAGAGACTGCCTAACCTTACTAATAATAGAAAAGTTGTAGAAGTGGTAAGAAAGGGAGGAGATTAAGGCTTCACAGAAGGACTACAATTAGGGTTCCTATATGTATTAAGCTTCATTGCTGAAGAATTTAATGTGTCAGAAAAGCATTTTTCAATGAGTCAGAAGTCATAAATTTCCAACCATTTCCATGGCTATTCTACTTACCACAGAAAGGCTTCAATCTCATAAACTTGCAGGAGTGCAATTTCCAACCAGTAAGATTCAAAGAAAATAAGGTCCTTCAGATTATTACTTACAGCATATACATGCTTTGCCCCTGCTTTTGCACAAAAAAGAGACAAAATTCCTGTTCCTGCACCCACATCGAGGACGACCTTGTTCTTGAAAAGAAAGCTATTCTGATAAATAACATTTTGATAGGTCTTCGTCCTAACAACATCTTTCAACATTTCCTGCAGGATACATATAGTGAAAGGAAATTACTGCATAGACAGATTTCACACTTAAAGCCATTCCAAAATCCACTGACACTAATAGGATACAAATAAATGTATTAACGGAAGATAAACCAAAGTTTAGTGATGTCATAAATCACACATCGATGCTGAAGTCAATTCAAAGTAGTTCCTACAAACCAGCTACGGAAATGTCTAAAAATATCTTAAACCCTATCATCTGAACAAATAGCAATGATTATCTTAACAAATATACGGTATGCTTATATATGGTGCCGCCCAAGCTTCTTATATTGCATATACAACTACCGTACGTAATTGATACTAAGACTTCAAAGGATCAGAACAAACAATAACAAAGCTCACATGTACATAATAAACAAAATGAACACATACCAGACCTAATGTAGGCCACACCTAGCTTATACAACATGATCCTTCCAACAAAATGAATAAGATTCCAGCACATACAACCACACACAAACTAAGAGAAAACTGAAAAAGATAGTACAACCATCAGAATATATTAACCTAAAAGTACAGGTAGTTACATAATGCAGCCAAGTCAGACAACAATGGTCTCTAGACAGAAAACTGTGCAGTGAACAGCTAAAGAGAAAAATGTAGATAATAGCTGACCTAATAGAAAATCCTAGTTAAATGTTCCAGTGATTAATAAAAGACGATGAAAATAAAAGCAAACAAAGACGAAGGAAAAGGCGACTCAACTAGATTCATATACAAGGAAACCATTGACTGAATAATTCAAACTAAAATAAGTACACCTTCTGAACAGCAATAATTTCATGAATTTCATTAAAGTAGATGCATATGATCACCACTTATCTACCATGGTTACCGCTAGTGCCTCATGAATCAGTGCACAAAGAACTTACTTCATGGATACCTGCATAGAGAAAGATAAAAAAAAACACATAAGTTTCTCAATGATTAACATATTTAGAGCCTAAATTTAAACCAATACAATCTTTGTCAGATTACGCAAAAAGTCACAAGTCTCAAATTTTAGCAGCCTCAATCACTAACACCACAGAGGGAAAACAAAAAACTTGACCAATCCTCAAAGTGACTAAAGAATAAAAAATAAAAAGGAAGTCTTTAATTTAGACATGAAATCAACTGACTTATACCAGCAGATGAAGTTACAAACATCAGTGTTTCAGTGTTTTATATTGCTTTCAACAGAGCAAGCATATTAAGAAAAGACAGTGAAGTTAGGAACATCAGCATGTCATGTTTTCCATTGCCCTCGACTGACCACCTGACCACATTACTACAAGTTGAGACAAAAAAAGGATCACTATCTCACAGGGTTTTACTTCACAAACCCCGAAAAAGACCCACGATCATCAACACACAATAAAGGAAGATTATTTATGGTACATACAAGCTAAAAGCATCAACAAGCGCAAAAATCAAATTTTGAAAGCAAAAAGTCATACGAAAAACGAAAAGAAAGACAAAATCAAACGACTTACTGCCACTAAACTACCAAATCCATTAATATATTTTGTTTCACTCTTCTCTTCCGCGAAGAAGCTAATAAGTGGGCCGAAAAGGGCTTGTGGATCAGAGAAAGAGAACGAGCGATACCGAAGTGGGAATAGGAATCGAAGTAGTAGTCGGCGCTGGTCTTGTCGCTGCCAATTAAGGGCGAGTCCTCGAGGTTGGAGCTCTCGGCCTTATCTTCGATGGCCACGACCTCCGGCGCCTCCTCCTGCTCCTTCCCCCCATCGAGGTTCATCCCATCGGCGTCCGGGGAGCTCTTCTGTCCGGAGGGAGCGAGCGCCTTGTTCCCCCCCTTTCGCCGTCCCATTGAAGAAGAGAGCAGCAGAGGAGGCGCAGCAGCAGGAGACGAAGAGCGCGTTAGGGTTTTGGACCTGTGGACTTTGGGGGCACAACGGGCGAAACGAGAGGGCTTTATAGGAACAGGGAACCAGAGGTGGTTTCCTAATTAGCTTCTTTGAAACCAGGAGACAATATTTTTCACCTATAATGAGATGCCACGATGCCAAAAGTGACTCTATCATGTCGATTAAACCAGAACCGTGTTTCCCATCCGGAATATGGCATCTAATAGATCGATGCGGAGTCACCTAGAAAACGTTAACTTCCGTTGCTGCAAAAATACTGGAAATATCATCTTCCGAGTATAATGTATAACTCTAAAAACTTTAAATCGATCTAACAAATATAAAAAAATTATTTCGCCCCTTATTCTTTGATCACATCATATCATTTAATTATTTTTTATTATTTTATGATACCGAAAATAAAAAAATACTCTAACGATTAGGAAAAAAAATACTTTTATTATTTTATGATACCGACAATAAAAAAAAACTCTAACGATTAGGAAAAAATTAAAAGAATACTTTTATTATTTTATGATACCGAAAATAAAAAAAAATACTTTAACGATTCTGAAAAAAATAAAATAATACTTTTATTATTTTATGATACCGAAAATAAAAATGCTCTGACGATTAGAAATAATAATAATAATAATTTAAAAAAAGGAAACAAAAAAGGATGACTGTATAAAATTAAATATTAAGTTGAGAATATTTATGTGTGTTCGTATACCCTTATTTGATTACTTATAAGTTTTTAAAAAAAATTAATATATTTTAATTTTTTTTAATAAATTTAAAAAAAAAATCATCATCACATTTTTTTTTTGGCAATATTGTTGGACGAAGAGCCCTTACTTCTTCTCCTCCATCTTATACTAATTGTTTATTTTTATTCTTCTTGCTCAATAAGTAACGATGATCGATGTTGAAGAACATCGAATGATGGAGTGCAGCTAGAGTAATAAAATATATATATATGATCGATAACGAAGGGATTTTAGATAATAAAAATATAATTTAGTATTTTTAAGTGGATTATCAATAGTAAAGTATGGCTATGAGGGTTGCCAATCGTAAGCGTCTTGGGGTTAAATGGCAAAAAGGAGTTGCCCAAATCTCCTTTTTGTTTGTCTTAAAAACTGTTTCACTTTCAATGTGATGAAATATCATATTTGCCATTATCAATTTTAATGTCATATAACACTCCTCCAATTATCTATCATCATCCATTCAGAAAACAAAATTCGGTTAACTGATACTAGTCCTTACTATCAACTGTTAGTTTGGATTCAAATAAATAATATATACATATTAATGGTTAAGATATACTGTCATAAATGGTTCGTGAAGATTGTTGTCGTCATTTAAAATGATTCTATGTGCAATTTTTTTTATTTTACCTACCTACCTACCTACCTATATATATATATATATATCTTTGGAAAAAATATGTTAAAAAAATATAACTTATAAAGTAGTCTAATCACATGAATTTTAGGGTATGAAGTCAGCATTATCATGTACAAAATACAAAACAAAAATAATTTAAAAAAGAATTAGAGATAGGATTTTTTTATAGAAAATGGCTTCTTTCTTTTTTCCAAGGAGAGACGATTTCAAAATTAGGAATTATGACTTTATATATTGAAAGTTGCATTTCTTTGCAATATTATGCATAGAAAAAATTTGTAAATGACTTTTTATTTTCTAGCTTATTAAGCCCAATATTAGCTTAAGAATTTACCATTTGTATTGTCCATCATAAGGAGCTAAAATATCCTAATGTTGCAAGGTTAACATCAAATGATGATAAACATGTTCTTAATTATAGTGTTCTATATTGGATTATTTTGTCAAAGTTATTGTTAGGATCAAGTTGACACTAAAAGAGGGGGGTGAATTAGTGCTCCGATAAAAACCTCAATGATTCGAAAACTTTCGTTCGATGAAATATCATGTCGAAAATATTGAAATTGTGCTTCACTTAGAATAAGTGCAATAAGCAATTAAAACAATATCAATGTAAATATAAAGTAAAACATAAATACAAACCGAGTTTTATAGTGGTTTGATCGTCGTGATCTACGTCCACTCTTGATCCCTCTTCACTTGAGGTCATCGATTTTCACTATCGATCTTCTTTCCAATGGGCGAATATCAACTACCCTTATACGCTTTCTCATTTTCATAGGTTTAGGAGAGAACCTTTACACCATTCTTTTATAAGTATTCCCCAACACACTTTTATTAGGATTATCACTAAGCTCTTGGAGGAGGGACTCTATACTTAAAAGAGTATACAACCATGGAATCATAGAGTTTTTACTATATTTTCATGTGTATTCCAAGCAGGAATTTGTGAGGTATTTATAGACCCCAAATGACTTCAAAACTTGGCGCCAAAATTCAAATCCCCGAGCTTTTGGGGTACTAGCGATACCACCGCTTGCTACTCTAACATTCGACGGTACCACCGCCCAGTCTAACGGTACCATCACTTGACACACTAACACTGGGCGATACCACCGCCAGACCTTGCTACAGGATACTGAATTGCGAAACAATAAGCCCAATTCAATCTTAATTCAGACCCAATTAGCCAATAATTAAGTTGACATTGTTTTCACCCCAATACCGATTTAATTAGTCATAAACTAACTCGATCTAAATAAATTATTATAAAGTATTAACCACATGTTGTCCGATATGTCATTGGTTCATCTGACGCTTCGTCCAACCCTTCGGCGCATCGTCCTCTCCTTCGACATATTACCCAATCGGCATATTATCTTCCCGTAACATCTGATCTCTTTACCATAATGTTCGATCTTCTTATCATAATGCCCGAACTCATGGCATGAAGCCTTCTATCGACACGTCGACCAATCCTTCGGCTAAACGGTCTAATCTTCTGGTATGTTTCACTTTGGCCCAACATTGGTCCTTCCTGCTTTAATTAAATAATCTCTTCATGATCGAAGCTAATCTTGCGTCACTCAAAACGCATATTAAATCACAAACTCATCAATTGATTTCATCATCAAAATCCAAGATTCAACGGTAATTATTAAACTTAAATTTAATTAATTAAGTTTTTGAACTTGGAATGTTTTAATTAAATCTTGCATCTTTTATTTTTTTATTAAAAATAATTTAATTCCATGATATGAGTTAATTGCCAACATAATATAAAACAATATTTTAGCTGCAAAGTCATACAACATATACTCAAAATTAATATTTAGAACATATCAAACTTTACTTGGCTTGTTTTATTGATCAATATGAGTGCCTGTAGCGATAATTTTGCTTGATATTCATATCAAATTGGTCAATTGATAAAAAATGAACATTTGAAATCCAATTAAAATATATATAATTTAAGAACTAATGAATGATACAATTTCTCCAATTATAAATATAATATAATTAAAATCAGTGTATATATACATATATATATTACATGATTAATATAATGAGGTTATCGGAAAAGCCTTATTACTTACTGTCCCTCTTTTTACTATTACTTTATTATTAATTTTTTTTCTTAAAAATAATATATTATTATTTTACTATATATAATCCTAATATTATTAATTTTATTTTTTTAAATCCTTATGACCTCTTATTTTTTATCCTCATTGCTAGTGTCGTTTCCATCGTCATTCGTCATCGTTGTTCATCATCAATATCACTCATTGTTCATCATAAATATCACTCGTTGTTAATGTTTTCTAACCTTGCTCAATATTGCTCTTCGAGAGGGAAGAAGAGAAGAAGAAAAAAAAGAAGATATTTATATATATTTATAAAAGTTAATTTATTTTTTTAATTAAAATAGAATTATAAATAACAAAATTAAACCTTAAACAATAATCTTCTTAAATAATTTAAAAAATACTATTTAAAACCCTTTCTTAATAATCACACTCCATACTCTTTATAACCTCTTAAAAAATAATAATAAATAATTTATTATTTATAACCTCTCAAATTTTACTTTTACCCTCCTTTCTTAATTTTTTATTTCTCATCGTCTATACACTCGATAGTCACAAAAGTGATCATGGCCATGTCCTCATCATTCGTTGTGTCATCGATTGCTAACCTCAATTTGCCCACTTGTCACTAATCTTCGTTGACTCGTCGATTTTGTGAAGTTTAGAAGAAGAAGAAGATTAGAAGAGGAGAAGAAAAAGAAGTCTAAGAGGAGAGGGAGGAAGAAAGAGAAGAAAAAGACAATAAGAATAGAGGAATATTTTGATACATTTATAAAAAAGATAATTTAGATATATTAAAAATTATTAAAATAAGGTTGTAGACGGAAAATTTGCCAAAATGATGAAATGACCGATATCTCCTCCTCCATCACGTGTAAAATCACGATATTACCCTTTTCATCGAGCAAAGAGGACTCATCGCGACTCGCCGATCCCCATTTCTCCCGTCTCCTCCTGAGTTCGATTCCGAGGTACTTCTCTTCCGCCTTACTGAGTTGTTGATCGAAATTTCTGTGAATCCCACTTCTCGTTTCCATATCTTCCATGCTTCTAAGGGTTTTTTCGGTCTCCGATCACAGCGATCTAGTCTTTCTCTGTTGGGAATCGTATGGATCTTCGTTGATCTTTAATTTCTTTCTTATGTTATTCTGCTTGCCCTTGTATGATTTGGTTTCACCTAATTCCATAAATTAAGGAGTTTTTCCCTCTGTCCTACTCTCTTATTAGGGGTTTTTTGATATTTCGGTGATTGCTTGGAGCAGATTTGTGTTGATTGTGACGGTAGATATAGTCTTAGTTCTTAGCGCTACCAATGAGAACGGCGTGATGATTGTTTGCGCAGCAGATGGCGTCGAAGTTGCTCCAGCTTCGGTCGATGGCTGTTCAAGCCTCGGAGTTCATTGCCAAGCATGGAAGCACTTACTACAAGGAACTGTTGGAGAAGAACAAGCAGTACATTGTTCAACCGCCAACCATCGAGACGTGCCAAGATCTGTCGAAGAAGCTCTTCTATACACGCCTCGCAAGGTCAGTCTTCATGTCGATGTGATTTCATTTTGGTCAGTTGCTTTATAGGGCATATAGACCGCTGAAGATTGGGGTTTTGATGGGTGGGATTGGTTGGAAAACATTTGGAATCTTGAGTGATTTGAGGTCAAATATCAACTCAAGTTTAAAATTGAGTAGCTATACTGTGAATATGAGCGATAGCTAAAGGACACCAGAGATTAACAGGTCGCGTTATTTTCTTTCATTATCTGTGATTTGTGAAGAAAATATCTGCACTTTTCGCGCTGAACATGGCATGACATACATGCAAAATGTTCTTCTGAATGTAATCTGGTGTTCTTTCTATCATTTGGATGTTTGTTGATCACTTTTGAATCAGAATCTTATTTCCTTATTCAGTCCTAGCAAACATTTATCTTTTCTTTTATATGTTTAGAAATCATATAAAAACACTAACTAGACGATGCCAGACTTACACTGTGGCGTTGGTCACATGATGATTGGTGACATAGCAAATCTCTTTATGCCTCTTGTAAAGTTCTATAGCAATTGCATTGTTTGGACCAGCAAAAGAGACGTCACTTAGTTTTCTTGTGATGGGTTGATGCACCTAAATGTTAATGGTTTTTTCCTTTTTTTTTATCTCAGTTAAGTCAGAATGATCCAGTAAATCACTTGAGAGAAATGGATCCTAGAGTTGATTCTTAAATTGATTTCACTTGGACTCGAAATGACTTAGTATACGAGTTGGAATCTGATCAAATTTAGGAGTCCTTACCTGTAATGTTCACTGGCTTTGGGTGCTTCACATGGCATCAAATGTATAAATGAAGGTGCCTAACACATAGTATAGACACATTGTGATAAGACCATAAGTTTTCTGTCAAGTAAGATGCAGGGACTCACATCTATGGGGAGTTGGTACCAGCTTTTTCTTTAAGCTAATTATGTTTTGTTCACTTTATTTAATTTTTGTTTAAGCTGATGTCCTAGTGAGTCTCGGAAGAACATCTGATTGAGAAAATGCGTAAAAGATCTATCAGACTATCAAATCAGTCTCAAAGGGGAACAATGAGTCGCCCTTATGAGAGAGAGTTTTTTGGAGGCCATATTTATAATTTTATCCTTTATTTTTTTCCTTCGAAGTTTCTCTAGTTTTTATTCTGTTGGTTTGTACGTGAACTGTTCTCTAAGGTCATCTAACTCTCTGGTTATTCATCAATTGAAAAATTATTTTTCATGTTATCTTCCTGCTAACATCACAAAACTTGAGATTTCAAATGGATCATCGGTTTACTGAATTTGATTTAACTAGAAATATTATCTTGTGCAGAGGTCAATGACAGGATAAAGTTTATGTAACCAACCCTAAATAGTTGGGAAATTATGGCTTCTTCTTCTTTTTCTTGTTGTTGTATCTACTCTCGATCACATATCAGTGGCTATTTGTTTACTGTTCTCTGCGCAAATAGTTTTAGAGACTGTTTAAAATTGAAACCTAAACCTCAATTTTCTCTTCCTATTGCTTTGAGGCTATATCATAGACTTGGATGTTCCTTCCTGTCTCACAGTTTAAAATAGTGACTAATATAAAGTCTGTCTTAGCTGCTCCATGATGCTGCTGATATGGTGGAATGTCTTGAAGCTTTTTTCCTTTGTATTTTTCCTGTGTTGGTATGACTAATGGGGTATGTGTTGTGCTGCTACTAAACAAAATAAAGTTCCCATATGATGGGATTTTTGGTGCCTACTGTTGATAGACTACATGTCAAAGAAGAAAGTTTAACCCTAATCTTAATAAATTGATGATAAGATCATGTCCAGTGTTGCTTGAATTTGATTATCATGTTACTTCTTAGTCTAGCAATTTGGTGTTACTTTATAGATATATGATAAGTTGCCACATGACAATAGCTTAGGTGTTCGACAGACTTTGGTTATCGTACTGAAGTTTTTTCACGGTTCCCACTGTGGGCTACTAGCATCATTTATGAGGGAGAGACAAGTATTTGTCTATATTGAATAGTAGCTAATTTAGTAATGAAGGATGATTGTAGTAGCTAATTCATTATTTCCAGATTTGAATTGCGGATTGTTGTTCATTCTTGACAAAATAATAACTTGAAAATCTTTTAACAGCCTTATCCTTTTAAGGCGTTAGTGATCTGTATCGTTCACCTGTGAACGACCAAGATGCCTTGTAGATGACAGGCATTATGCCTAAAGGCTATTTATCGTTTCAAATAATAAAGGCTTTAGTTATTTTGATTTAAATATGCACGACTCATATATTCCATCCTTTTCTTTTGTTACATGTGATAACTTTTTCTACTAGGTATAACAGATTTTGTACTTTAAAAAAATAACATTATCTTAAAGATTTATGTTCTCTCTTTTATCTTCATTTCATCTCGTGTAAACAGTGGTCCTATGCTTAATTAGAAACAAACTATCATTTCAGTAGACTGGCATCTTTAGGAAAGGATGCTACCGGTCAATATGCTAGTTTTCAAATTAGAGTTGAATTCAGATAGAGAACCCCTTAAACATCATTGCTGAAACCTTTGCTTTCAATCTTCCTGCCTGAGAGTGCCAAGACTCTTGAGAAACATTGTTTCTCTTTCCCCCCTTGTTGTGCCTGAACTTATTGTGTTGTGTACAAATTACACACACCCTGATGTTGATGACAAGTACTTCACATGCTGGGTGGTTAACTTGTGGAAAAATTATCTTCCACTGTGGTCATGTGGAAAAATTATAGCTGTTTGATGTACTTACATCCTACTGCACTATTTCATTTCTGAGTTTAGCACTATTTATGCTATGCCTTATTGCAGATTCTTATGTAGCTGCCCAACATGAATTCCTTCTCCTACCCTTTTGTTTTATCCTTTCTTTCAGATTTTCTTTTCTCACTCTTTGTTCCTTTTATATATCTCAGTGACGGCAAAAGATTTATGTAGCCAAGTCTAAGCAGTTGGGACTCTACTCCTGAACCGTTCTTTCTACCCTAAATAGTTGGGACTTTGGTTTTATTGTTGTGGTCATTGTTGTACTCCTTCACTTCTCCCTCCCGCCCCCAGAATTGCAAAGTCTTAGTGTTCCCTCTCAACTTCTGAAATGGGGCTTCTCCTTGTTTATACTAGCCAAATCAGGAGATGTCTTAGCTCGGCATGAGTCCATAACCATATATAATAGGACTCAGATGAGATTTACAATTGTGCCATACTTGTCTTAAAACAAGCAATCTGCAGTACTAATGCCTTTTCTCTCTACAGCATTCCTGGTCGTTACGAGTCATTCTGGAAGGAGCTTGATGGCGTGAAGCACATCTGGAGAAACAGGCAGGATCTCAAGGTTGAGGATGTCAGCATCGCTGCCCTGTTTGGGCTCGAGTTATATGCATGGTCCTGTGTTGGCGAGATCGTGGGAAGAGGATTCACTTTCACAGGCTACTATGTCTGAATGAGTCTGACTTCTGGATCCCAATAAGTTTAATTTCTTCTTAGATGCTCAAGCTTCTGACCTCATTTTACATGCACAATTTTGTTCACCCAACACATTTTCTTAAACTGGTGGTCAGCAAAACAAGCATAGTTGCTGCAATAATCTGCTGGCATGTTCCTCTTCTGTCAGTGTTTCATGTATTGGCTGTTGTCGTACACTTGCACTATCTCAACTCCCATTCTACGGAAAGCCCCTCAATGTGAGTGGTGAGTAGATCGATCGGTCTCCACTATTCCAATGGATCGAGACATATGTACATACGGACTCGACTGCCAATCTGCAGGTATGTTCGATGATCATGTGCAATATATATTTCAAGATTATTAATCCCTTTGATTTAGGATTTTGATATTGATTTATGGTGATGCGTAGAATAATCTTGTGTATATGGTGCATTGTATTTCATAAGGGCCTAACGTTAACATGGACTAAATTCTCTGCCCACTGTATAACACTTCCGTTAAAAGTGAGATTAGTATTTCTGTATTCGACTTAGGCTAATAGATGCCATTGATAATATCAGATTTAGATCGATAAACCTTTCCCATATTGCGAAAAATAAGGAAAATTTGTGTATGATCAAAGTATTTTCTTATCATTCTTAGATAATATTATCTAATTATTTTGTCAATGAACTAAAGATTGGTTTGACTGCACGTTAAATTGATCGTGTGTAAAGGGGTGGGATCATCCCAAACACATTTTATAAAGCCCACAAGATCGCCACACCTACTCACAGTCATTTCACACGACATAACCAACCGTGCCCTGCCACCGCTTGCATGCCAAAGGTATATTTTACCGAAACAAGTATATTCCTTTACCAAAAGAAGGCAACAAAAAAGAGACAAACGAGGATGAGTGGTATGCAACTATCTGCTCTCTTTTGTTTCCACTCCCGTCGTTATGTATGCTTCCAAAGTCAACTATTTTCATATTTATTACTTTAGGCCCAAAAATTATACGATAAAATTTTTAAAATATAATTTAACTTTGAGAATTTTTGATAGAGCATTCCAATTTAAAAAAAATTTCATAGATCGCACTTGGCTGCATGAAAAAATTATTTTTATCCTTACCTTTGTCAAATTTATCGTTGTCTCGATTGAATCTATCGTCACATTCTTCCTGCATCATCATTTGTAACCCCCACGTGAGGAAGGAGGGGTCTTCGAAACTGCCTCCAGCATCGCATCTACCATTTTCAAAAATAAACATCCAAATAATTTGATTTCTATACGAGTACATTTTCAAAAATACTATAACTTTCGTAACAAAGTGAAATTGATTGAAAAATTAGAAAAATACTTATGATTCTCAATTCATAAATCAATCTCAAAACACTTAATTATAATATTTTTTACTGAGTTATAGTATTTTTAGTAATATTTAAAAAACACCATAATATAGTAAAAATTATTGTGAAGGGTTAAAAAAAAAAACGAGGAAAAAATTAGGCAGGTGTGTGACTCTCAAATTAAAAGTATATTCAAAATTAGATGAACCAGCGAATGCTATTAAGGAAATATGAAAAAAAAAACATATGGGAAAAGCCAAAAGGAGGAGGCTTTTTTTTATGGGAAATCGTTCAAAATTAATTGAAATATTGTGTGTGTGTGTGTATATATATATATATATATATATATATATATCTTCAATATATATATATAGAAATATTATTTTAATCCTTTTAAGTTGTATTTAAGCAATTCCAAGGCATCCCTTTGCCTTCTTCCTCTCCACCTGTTATCCCTGCAAAATCGCTCCTTTTTCCCCTGGGATTCCCCTCCCGATCGAGAAGGGGAGGGTCCGGCGGTGGAGAGGGGTTTTGATCTCTTGCTGTTTTGATGAATGGAGTCGGATAGCGTCGATTGTGTCTCATTGACGGATGGGCTTGATGAGGAGGTCGTCACCCAGCACCGCCACCCCTTCCCCAAACCACACGGCAGCGGCGCTCCCCCTCTCCCCGGGATCGCGCCCGCCACCAGCGTCCACGAGCTTCTCGAGTGCCCCGTCTGCACCAACTCCATGTATCCCCCGATCCATCAGGTCGGTATTTCGTATTTTGGAATTTTGGGTCGTCTTCAAAGTGATGGCGATCGGGCGATTACGAGATTATGCATTCTTGACACTGGGTTTTCCCAGTAGATTTTGGAATTTTATTATCAATAGTTGTGATTTTTCTTATTATTTTGTTAGATGTGATAATAAGGGCAAGTATTTGGGCTATTTCGGCCAATA
Source organism: Musa itinerans (assembly GCA_001649415.1). Lineage (NCBI taxonomy): Eukaryota > Viridiplantae > Streptophyta > Magnoliopsida > Zingiberales > Musaceae > Musa > Musa itinerans. The sequence goes on from LVTN01001219.1 coordinate 81,728, forward strand.
ATTTGTGAAAAGCTTGGTAATTGAATGGTTATCGTGGTGACTTATAGTTATTAAGATCATGCAATAATTGGAAGCTTTATGATAGTTGAAAGACTCAGATGCAGGTTGATTCGGCTTAATTGCGCGTAAGTAGAGAAATTTGACTTTTGTGGGTTCCCCCCTGGCAATGTTAACATCTATTTGGTCAATCTTGTTTCACTACGTTTCTAATTTTGAACGTGTGTCGCAATGAGATCTGATACTCTATTACTAATTAAAAATAGGGGGCCATATAGATCTTGTTTCAATTGGTTGCTTGGCTTGTGGATTCAAAATTTAATTAAATGATCCAGAGTAGTTGTTGATGTTAGGACATATACGATGGATTTAAAATTTAATTAAATGATCCAGAGTTGTTGTTGATCTTAGGACATACATAAATGATGAAAAGACCTTCTGATGGATCTAAATGAATTTATTGATCTGAAACGTGATATGCTTCTTTATTTGTCCTGTCATCGGTTCTTATGCTTGGTAGTTCTTGGTCTTTGCAATTTAAAACTGATTCAGATTTAAATACCATAGCATATACACTGACAAAATTTTGGATCTGATTTTTATTTCACAGCTAGTTATTGCGATGTGGTGAATGCAGTTATATCATCTAGTTGAGGTTTATGCAATCCACGGTAGAAAAAGTACTGGAAAATGGAAATGTTTTTATGGGTTATAGTTATGTTGTAGCAATGATGAATCTGCTTTATGCTTTCCTTTCCATTTCATTGTGTAACATCTGAGCGAGGATCTGGTTAGATGCCTTTTCATAGTTGACTTGGGAATTTTTGGGTTGTTTTTAGGCTCTTAAATGCTTTGCTGAAGGATTTGTGGTTATCTCGTTTCTTTAAATTGTTAGCAAAATATAGACAACTTTTGCGAAACTAGAGCTTATTTGCATAATCATGATCTCATGGAACCATGTATTTAGACATATTAAATCATGGTCGGATAGACTAATTTGGTTTATCGGCAAGGATAAACATGTTTGGTATTAACTGCTTATTTAGAATCTACTTATGTCCTACTTGGTCTTATCCTGTATGGTGGAACTTCTACCACACAAAGGAAGTATAGGAATGCTGGTAAAGTTATGTTTGTACCCAGTTATATTTCTCAGAAGTTGATTGGCCTCATTGTTAGTAGTCAAACATATGCATTGTTTCTTCGATCTCCCAAGAGAGTTCTAATTTTGGCTGTTTTGATGGTTTAAGAAATTTCAGGTTGTTGCAATGGTTTCAGACATTCTGTAGCAGGGCCAATGTTTTTGGTATAAAATCATTAACAGAAGAAGCTTTTTCTGTCAGTGAGACAGAAATCTAACAGATCGGGATTGCTTCAGCAGTTTCTATGATCCAATCTGTTTTGCCACTTTGACTTGAAAGAGCTTTGATTGATTTGGACTAATCCCGAAACTGAGTTTTGGATTGGGAATTATCGACCCTAATCTATTTTCTGTTGTTTCATGTTGGGATCGGTCAAGAAAAAAAGAATGGTGATTTTAACGTGACAAAATTTGAAAGCTTCAGGTGTATAGTAGTATGATTGGAAATTATTGAAGCCTTTGGATTGCATCATTCGTATCAGACTGCGGCATTTGTTATCTCTGTTTATTACAGAGTATTTTGTGCAAGCTTTGTTATAGTTAAGGATTGCCATGGTGCTGGCATGTTCTGTGACCACAGGATATCAGAATATGTTGGTGCCATGACCAGTTATGTGCCTGCTACAAATGTGCATACTCAGTTCTAAATGATTGGCATGGGCATGCTACAGCACATGGCTACATGTCCAGTGGATCCTACCATATTGATCACTCCTGTGCCCATTAAGTTGATGCTTTGTTGTGGTTATTATATCTCTTTATTGTTACTAATGACATGTTTTAAGCATGACTGCATGATTTACCAGTGTTTTTAAAAGGTGTTCGGGTGCTCGTCTAGGCGCTCGAGCGAGGCGAGGCCCAAGTGCCTCACACAAGGTCTAGGTGATGTGCTTCGCTTAAGTGCTGCCCGGGCGCTTGATCGAATCCAACGAGTCAAACCAGATTTTGGACTCTCGTTCGATTCAGCAGTGACTTAGTTGGTTCAATCAAACCAACTAAGCCCAACAGTAAAAAAATCGAAACCCACCCCCCTCCCTCGACTCGCTCGGTAAACCCTAGGATCCCTCGTTGCATTCTTTGCAGCTGATGGAAAGGTCCAATCTTCCTCTTCCACCACTGACTAAGTCCTTTGCCGCTGACATAAAGGTTCAAATCTTGCTCCTTCGCTGCTGTTTTTTTCGTGTGCAGCTCCCTCTACCGCCTAATCTTTTGTGTGCAGCTCCCTCCGTCGTCAAGGGACAGTTCCACAGCTTTCTCCGTCGTTGATGTCACCGTCCGCAACTTCCTCTCACTGTCCGAAGGTTCCTCCCCCTACTGCACACTATTATAACAACTGTTGAAAGTGGATTAACTACTATTAAAAGTGGATTGTTAATCCTTAGAACTGATAATTAAAACTATTGTTACCATATTTTATATTATATATTTTTATATATTTTATATATTTTAATATTCTAGAACGCCTTGCTTCGCTTGGGTTGGCGACTAGGCGCTCAGGCGTTTTGGGACCTTGGCGCATAGTGCTTTTAAAAACACTATGACTTACAACCATTTTGATCTGATTACGTTATGCATAGGTATGAAAACAGTTCAGGTTTGACTAAGATGAACTGTTTAATGCTTTTCCAATGCTTGTAGATCTCCTCTTGCAAATTCTGAATTATGAACAATTTAATCAATCATTGACCGGCAAGTATGATGATCATGTAGCTTCAGAAAACATCAGATAATGTGTAAGTTTCCTTTCGACTGTTTTGTAATTCCTGTGAGGCACCATTTTCAGATGAACTGCTTCTTTTCTTCTTGATTCTATTTAGTAAATGCTGCCTATTATGTTCCTGGATTTACATAGTGCCTGATCAATTTGATAAAGGAAAGATTTGTACAATTGATATATTAATGTGCATTATAAATGTTTCCCTGTTATTAGTGATAAGGAATAAATTGGTATCACCTACTAAATTTCTTGCTGCTGTTAATTTTTTGTTCCTGTATTGAAATCATGTTTTCTAACTTTTGCAGTGCCGTAATGGGCATACACTCTGCTCAACTTGTAAATCAAGAGTGCATAACCGGTGCCCTACTTGTAGACAAGAGCTTGGGGACATCAGGTGTCTAGCACTTGAAAAGGTGGCTGAATCACTTGAGCTGCCTTGCAAATATAGCACACTTGGCTGCCCTGAAATCTTTCCCTACTACAGCAAGCTCAAGCATGAAGCACGATGCAACTTCAGGCCTTATAATTGCCCATATGCTGGATCCGAATGCTCAATTGTTGGCGATATTCCTTTCTTGGTCGCACATTTGAGAGACGATCATAAAGTAGACATGCATACCGGATGCACATTCAATCACCGTTATGTAAAGTCGAATCCACGAGAGGTTGAAAATGCAACATGGATGCTAACCGTAAGTATGCTTGAGGCCTTTAAAGTTATGACCAAAACTTTCCAAGTTCTCAAGACCACTTTGCAATTGTTACTATATTTCATTTCATTCAGAGTGTGCAAGTGTACTCAAATTGATTAGATTGGGAAGGAGGCTGAATTTTCATAATATTTTGTTGAAATGGAATCCATCAACTGCCAGATTGACCCTTTACATATTTACAGCCTTTTCTGGGAGTCCACAAATTCAATTCTATTATAGAGATATATAGAAAATGGAACGGTTCCTACATAAAAAGAATACAATATTTGTAATCACACTGATTTTGATATAGTTTTGAATCAAATTCCTCACTCGGTGTTTTTTTGCCATCCAGGTATTTTACTGTTTTGGACAGTACTTTTGCTTGCACTTTGAAGCCTTCCAGTTAGGTATCGCTCCTGTTTACATGGCATTTCTCCGGTTCATGGGTGATGAAAATGAGGCAAGGAACTTCAGTTACAGCCTTGAAGTTGGGGGCAATGGCAGGAAGCTAACATGGGAAGGTACTCCACGTAGCATCCGTGACGGCCACCGTAAAGTCCGAGACAGTCATGATGGTCTTGTAATACAGAGGAACATGGCCTTATTCTTTTCTGGTGGTGACAGGAAAGAGCTGAAGCTGCGTGTCACAGGCCGGATATGGAAGGAGCAGCCAAACCCTGACTCTGGAGTGTGCGCCCAGTCTCTATAGATGAGATCCGAAACTTGTATGTGCCATTATGTCAATGCAATGTGTGGCTTTGTGGTTGCAATGTGGTGCTTAACCATATCGCACTTTGATGCACGTTAATGCGATAATTGTGAATAGAGGAATGGATGTTTATGTGGTTCAAAAACATGCATCCTGGAACTGTAGTGACTAATAACAGTATCTTCTGTCAGTACAGTAGGATACATGATTTTGAATATTTTCCCTTTATTTTATTTTAAAACAAGAAGCTTTTCTGTTCCTTTTCCAGATGAGTTTATTACGACCTCCGGAGTAGTCTTCTTGTCATTTTCCAAAATAAATTGAGTTTGTGTATCAGAAGTTGGGAGGGTAATTTGCTTTATGGACTGAACAAAGGGTATTGTGTTTTGGATCTTCAGAACTTTTTGAGTCATTGGTTTTTACTATATTTCTGAATCTACTCCATCGGATGGCTTTGTCATCCCATGCACTCTTGTTTATGGCATCAATGGCCAAGATCAATCAGTTATTAGCAATGAGGGAGAGTTTTGCTGCCATTCGGTTTCTCTGACTAATTTCGGAGGCTTTTATCCTCTTAATATGGTTTCTTTCTTCCTCTTGTTATGTGGCATCGAGTAAAGAGTCTTTTGGCACATTGGAAGGAGTTGCACATGTTGAATCTCGGATTTTGATGATAAAATCAATTAATGAGTGAATTGATCTAATCCATATTATTGAGTTAAGTGTGCAGGATTAACTACGATAAACAGAAAATATAAAGCAAGAATACCGGAGTCAAGTTCGATCGACGTTTAAAAGTCCGAAGAATCATTGGAGATGTTGCCGGAACCAACCGAGAAGAAATCGGGAACCTGTCGGAATTTTCGGAAGTTCGCCGAAGAGATCGTCGGAGGTTCACGGAGATCACCGAGAAGGCTGGGCTACTCGTTAAAGTCATCACAATATCGGGAGCTTGCTGGGAGTCCGTCAGAGGAAGTTCGTCGGAAAGCTCGCCGGAACAAGACTCGACGTTCGCGGTTGAAAACTTATGATGTTTTTAGTTATGTAGTTCTCTTGTAATTAGGATTAGGATTAAGAGATAATCTTATATCCTGGTTAGGGGCCAACTAGGCCCAAAATTAGACATGGTTTGGGCTATATTTAAAGCCCAACCAGTGAACCGAAGGGTCT